>VUJU01003605.1:0-24605 GCA_009835225.1 Aphis craccivora | reverse complement strand
ATTTAAATTGTGAATTATATTTTGTTACAAAACTTATTCGACTAGAAAAATATAGTCAATATATTACTAATTTGTTCATGATAGTTATCATATAGAATTTTACTTACTTGTACAGTTGTACCAATACATTCCTCAATCAATTAATTGAAATAATTTTGTGAATTTTAATTTGTTACTAAACTTTTTCGACTAAAGTATAATTTAGTCATATAATATTATAATGTTCAAACATAATATGATAGTTATCATATAAAATGTTACATACTTGTACAGTTGTACAGTATACATTCTTAAATCAATTAATTTAAATAATTTTGTGAATTATATTTTGTTATGAAACTTATTCTATTATAATAATATACATATATATTATGATAAAAATGTGTTTTTTATTTCAAATTTGTATTTTCAAACATTAGAATATTAACGGGCCCTACAAGATTCACCTGAATGCTTAGAACCGTTCAAATAAAACTAAAAATAAAACGGATTGTGAATTAGGTATAGAGATATACAAAAAAATAAAATCACGTCTCAACACGTCAAATGCAATCGTCTAAGTCCTAAGTCGCAACCACTACACGCATATATGTGTTTTATTTTCCACAAATTATGTTTCAAAATCAATATTTTTATTTATTGAAACAATTTACAAACTCTCTTTTTTTTAATAGCGGACAAAATTTCGGTAACCGAGTGACCACCGTATTCAGATTTTACATTTACAAAACATTTCACAAAATCACGTTCGAAGTAATGTTTATATCTCACTCGTCAAATTGTAGAACTATATCACTGGCAATCGTTATATATATATATAGGAATGACGAATGTATTATGTATAATTGTATAAACGAGGCAGTTTATTGGCAACTGAAGAATATGCACCAATACTGCACTAGCCATAATAATTATTGTATTTGACGAAATTAAAATGAAAAATTCACACGACAGATTTATAAAAAAAATTATAAAAGTTGGTTTTTTAAACTGTACAAAAATTCGTATGATCTTAAAATTCGAAAGTATTTATTAAATACAGCTGTAGGAATTGTATGAATATTATGTATAATAGTACAATACATTATACATTATATCATTATTTAACTAAAGTTTCATCTATATAATAATAATTAATATTATGACGGATATTTAAATTTAGAACAGAATGTTTCCAGTAATAAGTAATACAGTACTACGGATAACATATATTTATAGTAAATATAGATAAAATAAACAAACATTAAACGTACCGTGAGATACTTGGAACATAAAAACGCGAGTACGCTTTGTTTAAAGTTTAAACGTCTTATGTTTGTGTTTTTATGTTTTTTTTTTTTTATGTATTGAGAAATAAACTTATCGCAACTAAAATAAAATCCAGCTTATTTATATATTGGTAAATTAAATATTAATACTTAGAAATTAAGACTTAGCTATATTTAAAATGGTTGTTGGTCAATGGTCGGCGCTCGGCGTCTGTCAAGTTAAATAATATGTACTTCATAATCCAATAACCTTCTGAAAAAAGTCGTAATAGGAAACATTGCAGGAATTTGGTCGAACAGAGACTCGCGGGTTTTTTTATTGCTAGGTAAGATTAATTGTGTTATAATTGTTGGCTATAAATTGTTATGTATAGACGATAAACGGAAATCCAATCTATACTCTATAATGTAGTGTATATAGGAAATCAATATACTTAATTAGCTATGCGAGCGAGCCGCGGACCAGATTTATAATAGGGTTTAGTAATGCGTATTTATTATCATCGGATAGCATACACTATACAGACAGAACATCGGTCGACATTTGGTATAGACGATTCTAATTGAAATTTACTACGTTTTATAACGTAAATTTTAAAATAAAAATGATTTTGAAATTGAAAAATATATTATTAATATAAGAACACACAGCAACGTTGGTTTATATCTATATTATGACTAAATATTTCTCTACTTTTGCTTTATTTTTAAAAATCAGAAAAACTCGCTGGTCCAAATCGGAGTAAAACGAAGGACGTGAATACGTGCAGATCATGATTCTATAAATAATTGGTCGTATAATTTGATATTCGTGGCTTAAGTTTACAAATGGATTACAACTTTTTTTTTTTTTTTGAATAAAAAGTAATTTTGTTTCATTCATAAGAGCTAAATCGGTGTTCTATTTTCCACTCGGATTATATATAAGACACATAATTTATATGTTATTAAATTTGTTAATATAACTCACTGTCAGAGCACATTAGCCACTTATGTCTTATACTGACTAATGAGAGAAAGGATTGTTTCACAAACTTGGAGGTTATCCAATACGTGCGTACATAAGAGTTATCAATCAAAAGAGTCGTGGCAAATGAATCGTCTTTCACCATCACTAACGTGAAATATATAAAACTACATAGGTAGGTACTAATGTATTTTTTGCGCCTGAAAAGCTATTCACATTATTATAGTTATGAGTTTTGAATACACAATATTGTGTTTATCTGCACTTATCAATCTATATAGGAATGGGATTCCAATGCACTTTGACTTAGTATTATCTGTCAGTATATAATTAGTTGCAGGTTTCAGTTTTATTGCAATTCCGTTTAGTACGCATATTGTCGAGTGTTATCACTGAATACCTCTGTAAAATTATATATATATATATACATTTTAATTAGGTATATATTTATCGAGAATTAATAATAAATTATCAACTTATCATAACTGTATAACATAGTGAATAATAATAATACATAGTTAGTTAACACAAAAAACTCGATTCTCGTGGCACATTCTGTTGCGCCGATCTCGCCCGGCGATCCTTATTATATATTAATTTGCTTCGTCGCAATTAATATTAGCTGGCGCACACGGACCGCACCACGTCCCAGGTGTGACGGCGGTAATGACCGTAACCATTATTATCATCGTCGTCGAAGTCATTATAACATCGTTCATATTATACTGTACGGGCCACAGGCTTATACAATTCGAATTAAAAGCAAATTGACGATTACATCGCAGTTTTGTATACGTTGCCGGTATAGGACCGCGGCTGTATCGCCTGTAAAACACGTTGGTAACAAATCGGACAGCGGTATATAGCATCAGCGGGTACCAATATTAATAGGTAATAAAATACCATCGCATTACTGATCGAAATCGGTTTGTGGCATATAGTTGGTAAAAACTAAAAATTTCGAGTCTTGAAACATGTATAGGTACGGGAGTAGGGTGTCGACCGCCATCGCAGTTAAAATGATACAAAATATTAGGTATATATAATATACATATTATACATATTATATGAGTGGCGACAAAATTCGTATAAATCGGTGAGCGCCGAACAGCGGTAACGGTAATAAATTATATTTATAACGTAATGTTTTAATGACAGCGATAAAACTATTTATTACAATAGTGTTGATGTACTTTATGTACATTTATAATTTATATATTCTATTATTGTGTACATAATATTAGCTATATTATGGTCTCAGCGAGTGAATTCTTATTACAAGAAATGAATGGCGTCAAACGCGCGTAATTTGTCGTTTTAAAAATGACACAATAAATAAATACTAAATATTATAATCTTGTGCAAATTACGCTCGGTAGGTAATTGTATTTTCGGTTAATCAGTACCTATACAATAATAATATGTCCAAAAATATCAAAACGTCGGACGAACATTTTCAATCGATTTATTATATTTCCAATAATTTATTTGAGCAAGTAACTAAAACAGCACACGATTGTTTTAAAAAAGCAAAAATACATATTTATTTTTAAAAAAAAAACCTTGACCAAAAATTAACATGGACTATTATAGTTATAAAAATGAATAAAAATTTAAAAAAAAAATTAACTACCTTTTATTTTCCTTGATTTGCAGTAGTGAAACTGACTTTATTGTCTATAGCAGAATATTTTTATGCGTATAAAACGAACTCTCCACATCCACTGAAGTGATCGGAGCATCTTATTTATACAAGAAGTTTCAAATTACAAAATTAAATCTTAAATTTTTATATGGTCGATATCGATGTTATAGGCATACTGGCCATAGGTATATAGGTACTGCAGCCTAAATGTATATCGATCAACGTTTAATACATTTAATAAATAACCCGCGATAACGAAAACAATAATAATCTAATATCTGCATTGTAGGTTTTTACATTAATTATAAATTTTTTTTTCATTAAAATAGCATAGTAAACATACAAAAATTCACAGCTAGAAGAATTGAAAAAAAAGCAAAAAAAATCATTTACATTAAAAAAAAAAAAAAAAGCAAAAATAAATTGGTTTAGGTATTTGAAATCAGAATGACGTGAAGCGAATTTATGTATAATAATTATAAAGAAAAGAAGCATATACTTTAAAAACCAAGCCCTAATTATTATCAACCTATAATACGAATTAATACCTTAAATAATATACTTATATGGTCTATTACCTGAATATTATGCATTTATGCTTTTATATAATGTACGCTTGCGACCAAATAAAATATAACGAATTTTATTTTATTTGTATATATACTATATACCTAGTATATAATATAACCTAACCGCGGTTTGGCCAACCCTGTTATATACACATAAGTATACTTATAGTATTATATTATGATTTGAAATAAAAAATTATCAAACACTTTTCTAAAACCTCGTGTGATGATCGTCAAATTTGTTTTATGTTTAGTAGGTTTATCATAGACATAGTTAGATTAATTTAACCTATATGAGTATATTATATAGTATATAAACCGAATCAATAACCAACGACAGTTATATAGCCATACGTATATTATATATATAGTAATGATATAGTATAATAATAATAATAATAATAATAGTTGTTAATATGAAAAAAATGTATTAAATTTGACGAAGAACCGATCATAAAATAAAAATGGAAATATTTTTAGAATAAATATAATATTGAAAATGTTCGTAATTTTTAAATGATACTTTTGTTAACTATACTTAGAGTTTTTTTTAATGTAAGTTCAGATTTGATTGGTCTCTTATTCTTCTTCGTCGTATCGAATCGTTTTGCTGTGTTTTGCTTAACCAGTGTTTGGTTCATTTTACGCCCCTTGGCCCCTTGTTTATAGCCTTCGATAAAAATAGGTGTAGGGTAGAACGAATTAAAAAAAACACTAGCTGTTACCTGTAGGGGGCACCGCGTAGACTGTAGAGTTCCTATTACCACGTCATCAGATTGTATTTTTTTAAATAAATGAATAGAGAAATCTTAGTAAAAAGTTGCACTCCTTTATCGGCAATTTGTTGACGTGTTCTGTTATGCGGCTTATAATTTATGTATTGTTATGCAAATAAAACTTGCATGTATATATAATAGGTACGCATGATATAAACGACGGTGGCAGCAGGTGACGAAGCGTGAAACACAAAACAGGTATTATATTTTAACGCCCGTCTGTATTGGTTGCTCATAATAATATTATTACACTGACTTCGTGACAGTACGGTTTTTTTTAAATTTTTTATGAAACGTCCTATATAATATTAAGATAACCATCACCAGACCGCTTACGCGTGCACACAGTTTGAACAATTTTGTGGTATCCTGTAATCTTGACGGACGGATGTCCCTTGACAATAAATTTCATTACATCCAACTACATTATCAGTTATATATGTACATATATTATATTTCAGTATATTGTGTAATTTATATAACAATATATCTATGTATACGGCATATTACGGTTTCATACAATGTTGCCATTTATTCTATTATTATTATTATTAAACATCTTGCGGTGAAAAAAGCATTTAGCTGCTATATTTATTTCATAAAGTATAATAAATTTTAATTTTCAAAAAAATTGTTTTTATTACATGTTAGTATGTTACATATTATATTATCGTATACCGTATACTTAATAATAGCTTAGAAGTTCTAAGTGTTAAATGAGTTATAATCGTTAAAACTACTGAATTATAATCTTATACGTGTTTAAATTTTGTGTGGATAAAGCTTTTATTTGAAAAACACTAAACAATAAAACGTAAATCAATAAACCACCAATATATTATAATCGTTATATAGTATGTTATTGATACGAGAATAAAAGACTAATAGTGTTATAGAAAAGTAATTTACTACATCAAATTAATTTTGTCGCTACATATTATATATGGATATATACAAAATTATACAAAAACATAAAACCAAACAAACAAAAAGTATGTATATTAGTATAATTATGACAATAAAAATAGTGGATAAGCACAATAAAGTATAAGAACTAATAATGATAAAAATAACCAAACGGCAACAACATATGTACTCATATTTTAACAACACATTGAAAAAATAATAATTTGTGTAAGACTTATAAGAACAAGTAGATACCTGTTATAATGTCCGTTATTTTAGATTCTGAACGGATGTATTGATTCTACAATGATATGTTTTCGTGTTTGTGTATATGATAAATTGTTGAAAAAATGCTTAAAATTATAACTTCAGGGGTGGTTTCTATGTTACCAAATTAAATGTCTTTGGTGCGTTTAAAGTCCAAATATTTACGAAATATTTTAAAATCGCAAAAATTCGCAAGTAGGTACCTAATTTTGTAGTTGAAAATTTATAAAATGTTGTATAAAAATTTGAATAATGTAATATTTTATAAGTAGTTGCATCCACAGATATATACAATAACTAGACTGCTAACAAGCACAACATTTGGAAGTCAACCGCCATATGCGTGGTAATCAATGTTTACATTAATTATTGTTATAATTTCTTACTTATATAATAAAGGTATATTTGGATTTAGCCACAGATATATTATCAAATATTAAGATACATTATTACATTATGCCTTTATAATATAACAATAAATTCAAACTGATAACGTGATCACAAACAAAAACATTGACTACCACGCATATGGCGTTTGGCTTCATAGTCATAATGCGTCAGACATAATCAGTTAGCTATCTGGTTATTGTATATATCTGTGGTTGCATCTTATTATATTGATAACATTTATCAATAACTATATTATACTTACGCTCATATACAATTATATTCTTGATTTATATCTGTAGTCCAAACTCCAAAGACATATATTATATATGATACGGTGCACAAATTTATTACATTTTTCACTCGTCATAGATGCATTTCATATGTACGGCTATCCCTATAGTAATTGCAATACTGTCGATATTTACATCTTGGAAAAATTTGATTACCAATAGTATAGTAGTTTAATAACAAAATATATAAATATATTTACAATGCTTATACTTCATTTATATACAGAATGTATCACAAATCGCAATGATCTGGCACATTCAAATTTAATTTTGAAGTAAAAATTTTCAGATCTTCATGGCTCCTTACCTAACTGTGTATATACCTGTATATGACTTACCTAGACTCTTGCTGTATGACTATATCTATTCTGCAGGTACAATTCATCATGTATACAATGTTTCAACTATTTCTTGAAACATATACATTAGATATATTACAAACTAATCTTCTGCTAAATATAAATATTATATATTAACGATTTTATTAGTCATTATTAGGTTAATTAGCTAACGTTATTTTGGTATTATATTTTTGATAGTATAAAAATAAATATTTTTTTGTACAAATAACTTAATGACTTTATTAACGTTTTTAACAAATACAAAACATGGTTGAATGATTCACGCTGCAGAAACGTACAGCGTTATTTAAATTCTAGAATAATTAAATAAATGAAAAAATAGTTGACTTTATGTGTCACAAAATTAAGCACGAAAAAACAAAATGTGTATAGAAAAAAAAAATTTAACCGTGGCTTTAAGAAAAAAAAAATTAAAAATTCGCTGTAGGTCAAAACAAAATGTGATAAAGAAAAAAGTTACCAAAGTGGCTTGTTTTAGAAAGAACATAAAACAAAATGTAAACAATGAAAAAAAAAATTGCCTAAGTGGCTATAAGAAAAAATAAAACAAAAACTTCGGACAGGACTTCTCAAAAAACGGGGAGAGGGGTACGAGATGGCGTAATTGGTGCATGATATTGCGTGTTGCAGGCCACTGGTCACCTTTGCACATTCTCACGACCGATCCTGCTGGCGATGAGTGTCACGGTTGTGTTTACTCGGGCACGTAATGCATCGACCACCACGACGGAAAGCGAGGCTTGTTTTATTCGGTCACGGGACAACGGTTGACGACGATGGAGCTAGTGCGCAATGTCGTGCGCGTCGATATTGTAAATGACGGTTTTAGAGACGGAAGGCGGAAATCAAAACTACACGGAACGAGCGAATAATTGGTGCTACGGAACGGCGGGATTGCCGCAGGACGGAAAAAAATCAGCGGACTGCGGCACAACGCACCGCAGTCCCAATACTCTCCGTAGATTTCCCCATGGCATCTTGTGGGTGCGGTGACTGTCAGTCACACGCCGCCAAACCCTGAAACATTAAGTTTCTGCAGGTCCGGCGCCGCTGGCGTCTGTATTCCTAACTTTATAAACTCACTTCGCGTCATCCATCGTCATTACAGCATCATCGTCGGGGCGGAATCGTTGCTCATGTCCGTACTAGCTGCCGTGTCGTCGTCATCCTTCGCTCCGCGTGACCAAAGAATCTGGGCGCCCGCACAACCGCCAGAAGGTCGAGAGCGTCGGCGACCGAGCTCACGACAACCGCGAACTCCTCGCGCAGCGGGTAATCAGAATATGTGCGTAGGCGACTTACCGCCGAGCACCGTCCGTGCACTTTCTCGTATCCCTTCGTCCTTACGTCGCCGTCATCCTGTCCGAAATCTTCGGCTAAGGGGTTAAGTTATTCGGCTTCCGACGGATATCCATATCGGAGGCAACATACTCCACATACAACGCGCTTGACGCATCGCCACACGGCGATAAAAAGTCCTCGTCGTCGGCGAGGAGCGCGTTGTCGGGGTGTTGCTCCAGGATCAAGCAATCCGTCGAGCTGGCAAAAACATCTCCTAACCTTAACACCCTTAGCCGGCAAGATATGGCCGACGTGGCCGACGTGGTTCGCCGAAATTGCTGCGGCGTCGCCTTGACCGTCTTCGACAGCTACAGACGTTCCTTTTACGGAGGTCTGTAGTGACTCAGACGGTCCATCTCCGCTTGGCGATCCGCATACCAACGTCAATAGTTCTTCTACCACATCATTTACTACACTTTCAACTATTTCTTCTTCATATTGTACCGTGATTACATCTAATATTGCATTTAAATCTTTAACGACATCGTTAAGTAATGTTGCAGTGACAACGTTTTCGTTTGTGTCCATATTGTTAGTTATAATAACGATATACGATTGTTGTAAGTGTGTAGAATGTAGTACACGTCTTGAATTTTGAACTGTAAGTAAACTAAATTGAAATATTGTCCGACACCATAGATGATAAATTCGAAAATCTCCCAGATAACGAGTACCGCATCGTTTGTTACTAGCCAGCAATTACCTACGTTCAACAATCCTAATCAGCTGATATAAAGATTCTTGCACGGGTCCGTTTATTTTTCCAAATATTATTATACCTATATTACAAATTACTTATTACCTTATAGTACCTATTATAATAACCTAACCAAGATTTCGTGTATTTTGATTCGTATTGTACCAATTTTAAACTTTAGGTGGTCTTTTTAATTTTATATTTTTATATACTTATAATTTAGGCGTACTTCATTCAACAAACAAAATATATATGGACAAATATTTTCAATAAAATATTTTTACGATAGCGATCAAGTGCCCATATTGTTATCATTTATTAACACTTATATTGCTAATATATAATATATTATATTACCATTTACCACGACCTATACCACTTTTTACTCAACATATTAAAATTAAATTATTCGTAAAATTGAATATATATTTACTATTACCTATACCTAATAACATATATTATGTCACCCCAATTCTATTTGAATAAGAAAAAAAATACGTTATAACATAATAGGAATAATATGCATTATTTTTTTTTTTGTTTTATTATTATTAAATCAATATTTAACTAAAATACATCAAAATTAATCAATTAACGCCTACGCCGTCCAAATAATAATACATTTTATTCGGGAAGTATCACACGACATAGATGATGGTTTTTATTTGAACATTCATATCCATGCGTATATTTACACAGAGAAAAAAAACATTCAACGATATTTCGAGAACAGAAAAAAACAATACTTAAATAAAAATAATAAGTGAAAAAAAAAATATACACGCTTTAAAATTGAAATTTACATAGGTACTGAAAAATATAATGTATTTTTTTTTTCATATATATTATACGACAGATTTTGACTCTAATCAGATAGTGGTCTAATGCGGAGTATAATATTGAGAAGACGAAAGTTTTATTATTATATGAAATCGCCACATAAAAAACGATAAACATGCGTCATGTTCGTAATAATGATAATAATAATAATAATAAAAAATTACGAACAAACAATGATAATTAACTTTGCGAATATGACAAGTGTTAAAACTAACGTCTACAAACAAAATTCAGTTCGAAAAATTAATAACAATCAAAACAAATCTTAAGTCTAACCTTTCCCGGCCGGGGGTCAATCGATTTCGGCCTTGTTGTCCTAGAACCTAACTTAACCTATTATAAATTATTATAGGTAAATATATATATAGACGTGTAGGTAATATTAATTATTAAAATATATGTTGATAGACCGCGTCTTCTCAAAATGATTTTGTCATACAATCGTACAATACCTTTTCAAGTACGCTACTACGTTAGACACCTACAAATTACAATATACAACAAAGCTAGGTACTTGGTACCTCGTTTCGAACATATACTTGTTTTCTGTCAAAATTGTTTGAGAAAATTGAAGTATTCGGTAGTTAAATGGAACACTATTGTGTATACATGTTATATAGGTATATTATGGATGATAATATCTACTCGAGTCTTGAAGACATTCTCTATTATTCAAACAACGTGAATATCGGTGTACTATAGACACATCGAAGTGTAAAATAATCAAACCAATTCGTAACAATGGCTGCAATATGACAGTTACACGGCAATGTAAATTGAATAACAAAGTGATGAAGTTTGTATACAATACATATTATAATAAACACCAAAAAAACTACAAGCACCTTAGCTGTTTGGTACGTGACTTCTACGCATATTATAATAATACAATTACATACTTGGCCAGCTCGTTATATTAGTGCGTTCTATTTTCGGATGTGTATTCGGACCCCTAAATCCTGTACCTCGTTACGTGGGTTATTAATAATACACGCGTGTACGAGCATACGATGATTGGGGTGACGAGTGCGTGTGCGTTGCGCCCGGAAGAATGCGTTTAAGAATCACAAATATAGATCCCAATTAGTATACGGCTAAAAAAGGCATTGCCATTAAATGTGTTGCGCACGCGCATACACACACACACATATTATATAGCACGCGACAGTACACTTTATATATCAGTATATCACCATTGAACTATTGTATTGTAATATGGATTCAGAAAAACGTATAACTTTAAGTCTTAGGTTACCCTAAATTATCATCATGGTGAAGACCTCTTATTGTTCCCAAAGAAATCCACTGTCTAATATACAGGGTAATGCGCCAATCGTGCTCATTCCGATTTTCAATTAATTGTATTAATATAATTAATATATATATATATATATATTACAAATGATAAAACTAAATCAAATTAAAATAAAAATGAATTTGTACAACAATTGTATAGTGCAAATAATTTAAGTGTGGATAATCGACTCTCCGCTGTAATTTGAAAGTATATGCTCTTTAAGCATATTTGAAAATTCCAAAAATCAGATATCGAATAACTGCATTATTAGGAAATCAGAGGGTGAACATGTTTGGTGAATCACCTCGTAGATATATATAAAAGATATGTATACAGTATACACTATACGAGCATACACCGCTCGTATATGCGAATCACGAGGAATAATCCTGTGCCTTATTGTCATTTATACCTACCTACGGCTACCAATGGCGCAGTGAAAGTATTATTTTGCGATTATTCTCCTTCAAAATTGTTGGGGATGAGTGATACTCCCTGCCCCAAAACACCTACAGATATATCATATACTAATTAAATTACCATGTATAGTACCTATATAAAAATATGAGTCATATTTGCATGTGTGACTTACACCATAGTTAGTTGTATATTAAACTATATAATTAAGTAGGTATATTATATATATACAATAATACGAATATCTCTACAGATAAAATAAATGCTTTTTTTTTTGCAAATTAAAACATGTTTGTTGATGTAAATTCAATGTCACTATAGGATACATTTTTGTTACTCACTAAAAATTAGACTACACTGAGTCGATAACGACGTACAAACACACACACACACACACATTTACACATAATCAATACATTTTCTAGAGATTATGTATCGAATCCCCCACTGCTTTCATCTGTGTCGCAGGTCCACGTATAATAAGAATACCAACATGTATTATAATCCCCACTATTCTTGTCACATGAAATTTTCAACACCCTGCATGTACATTGTACACACGCAGTCTTTATCCGAAAAAATAAATCGTATTATAAACTGTATAGGTATATACCTAATATTCGAGATACTATTACTATTATAGTACTACACGAGTTGTGTAAAGACTATACGATAACATGAGCTGCGTAACATTCCACGGGTCGGATTGTTGGAACTTATAGTATATGATATAATATATTATAATTATATTATTGTGTAGAACGTTAGCCTATCGCTTTCAAGTCTGTGCGGTGGTATAACACGAGAAATACGACTTAGAACCGTATCCCATTGTGTATATGTTTAGTATAGGTAAAATACATATATTATAATGTTACATAATACACCACCGTCCGTTTCACATGAAATAAAGTACACGACACGGACAATGCGACGTCGGTATATATTACATAGATAGGTAGGTACTATTATACATATATATATAAGTATTAAGCACTTATACATTTATATAATCTAACTAATGTACTCCCAGGCCCAACTCTTTTCAATGCACACGAATGCATTATGACGGTAGTTACGTGTGTCTTATATATACATCTATAATACAAGTAGTAAAATATGCACTGTTAAACGTCTGTTATATATCTATACATTAATTTGCATGCAGACAAATGTCATCAATGAACCACGTGATACAGTTAATATCAATATTATTGAACTTTTAATTTAGTAATCACCTATATAATAATTATCTTAAAATTAAATTTGAAGTTTGATTATTTGAGGCATCAATAAAATTGTTAAGAATAGACGAATTTCAAATTTTTTAGTATTATGTCATGCTTTAATATTGATAATCACTTAAGACTTTTGTTTTGTCGTTTTCGTCCGTTTGTTTGAAGTATTAAGTAACTTTCTGCTTGGTGGCGTTCTTATATATTATAACATAGTATATGCTGCATTAAAATTATAAATTTATTGTAATATATGGATCATATAAAATTGGCCATTCAAGTGATTGTGATAAAGGATTCAGAGGACTGAGGAGAATTGGATATCTGCTGATATTTCAAGTGATAATTGCAAAAATATAATAAGAAAAACAGAGATTTTTCATTGTCAGCAGCAATAAAAAATAATTCATATATAATGCATCAGAAATGTCAGTAGAAAGTAAAAACTTCAATCCAGAGAAATCGTTCAATCAATATGAAATTTTAGATTTATTTTTGTCATATTAAATTATAATAGTCCATGTGTATATTTAAATACATGTATACTCTTGGATATACAAACAAACGATAAAACACAGATCCTCTTTTGGAGGACACACACGTGACAATGTTAAACTTTCTATATAATCAATTGAATTGCAAGAAAAAATCAAAAAAAAAAATATATATCGAAGGACTAACTATTTTTTTAAATTTAATTTGTTTTCATCAATGTCTATAATATAGTTACCATCATGTGTATACAATCATTCATCTCTTTTTTCATAAAAAAAAAATATATATCTATTGAGAGTATTGAAACTAATTTACGCGTATAAGCTTTTGTATAAGCACTCCTTATGGCTTATACTCATAATATATAGTTTATGTTTTATAAACGCGAGAAGAATTTTATGGGCGATTTTTTTTTTTTTTGTGGGAGCCCCAAATTTTTTTATTATGCCATTGAACAGGCTAGCGGTTTGACCGGAATGCTTAATCATTAAGTATATATATCCATGTCCGGCTACGATGTTCTGTTATTCTATGTAATATGTATTATATATATGTACATAAAATCCCAGCACTGCGTTTTAATTTATATAGTACCTATATTCATTATGTGAACACTGCAGCACACATTCACACACTCACACTTATACATATATTTGTTAATATTGTAATATATACATATTTTTCTATACCGTATTTTATTTGACTGTTGAGTAGTGACTTCCGGAAACGCAAACCCACACAAAAAAATATATAACCCGATTAGCCCACACATGTGCGTGTATTTGTGCATAAAAAGATACCCTATTGTATTTGGTATACACAATGTCACTACGTTGTTAATTATTTTCGACTTAGAATTCAAACATTGTAGGCATAAACATATATAATTTTGATGAATGAATGAAATGTGTGCACGATTTTAACTGTATATAGACATGTAATGTCATATATATGTATATGTATATGTATATATTACATGTGTTAAGTCATGTTACTTCTGCAACAGCTAATAACTCAGTTGCTGAATGATTGATATTTGATATATCACTAAAATAACAATTTATTTTTACGGAGGTAATAATATTGAATATAATGACAACGTAAGATATATATGAATACGATATATAGATCGTATATATATATTTTTTTTTACACTAATAAAAATCAAAATAACTTTTACACACGTTATTTCTACTGAATCGATTTGTATTACTGTTATAATTTAAACACGTCATTGAAATTCCACTCATTTAGGTCATAACCTACTCATAATTTATCTCTAAAATACGATATTTTCTTGGAATCCACTAAAATATTGTAGTTATAAGTACTAGTATATATTAAAAGTCAAAAGACATGTTACAAATCTAGATTAATGGGTGAAAAATATTTATTTTTAAATATGAATATTAATGTCTCGCGTAATTGCAAGACGCATTGAATGGGGTTATAGCACTAACCTAAAGTTAAGCATAGACATTTTTCAAACTATTTCATACTGAATATATAAAAATGGGTAGTGTGTGCACATTATCCAGTGTGCTGTAGATAAAGTATATGAAGTAGAAAAACTAAATCATATTAATCCGAAAAACAATTTGTAATAAATAAATTAGATAAATTATTAAATTATTATTTTATATATTATAACAAGTTTAAAAATTAAATAGGTAGGTACAGTTATTTATTGGCACAGTCCAAATTCGGGTGGCATTTGGAGTTGCGAAGTATCCTAGTAAATTTACATCGATTTACATTTATTTGATCAACATTAACTTTTACACAGATATTTTTTAAAACCTTGACCATTGGAAAGAAATTGTGCATTAGCTATTTCACTCAATAATTTTTTTGTAACAGACACTTTTGAAATATCAATCAATGATTCAGAATATACAGAAAATTGATTTCTTGAATAAAGTTGAAGAAATGTGTCATTATTATTTCCGAGTTCATAGCGTTGGTTATCTCTCATAGACAAAATCGTAAAAAGTAAATTTTGTAGATCACCTTTACTTCTGGTAGTTTAACTCTACCGATATATCTATATGATGCTTGTATGTGATAGTCACCAAGACACCAAATACACTATAAGTCATCGTATGAAACCTAACGTTCATCTGTACTTACGATTACCTATTAATTATTATTTACACATGTTATAGGTATTATATTTTTGTAATTTTTGAGAACAACAATTAGGCTTTTTGATATTGAATCGGATTTTTAGCCAAAATAGTAATTTAGCAGACTCAACTTTTATAGTAGTTAATCGTTTAACGTTGTTACTCGTTAAATTATCGTTTTATTTTAGTATAAAGATAACTTTTTTTTATACACACCAAACACAATGGGAATTCGCAGTAAAATTAAAGTTATTTTACCAGAAAGAGAAAAAGAATTGGCAAATGTTGGAGATTTTGGATATAGATTTATTATTGTATTTCATTTATTATATTATGTATTGAATTCATAAAAAAGGTGAGTTATTAAAATTACGATAAATTCGTGTGTCGATACACGAAAACTAATAATACAATTATGATTTATTGTGGGCCAGATAAAAAATTATAACTAAATCAAATGGTTATAGTATAAACAACTTAAACATGTAGGAAATTCACCAAATAAATTAGAAAAACTGCAGTATTAAGTAGAAATAGTAAAATACGTGCCGAAGTGTGACTGTTAACTCAAGGCTCAACCTTTAAAATTAATCGGAAGCAAAATGTAAAATAATTTATCTATAATGACTATCTTCGATTGTTCATTAACAGATTTAAAAATAAGTTCGTTATGTTATATATGATAGACGATAAAAAATACTTCCCAAATTTCCCCTTCAGTCATCAGAAAACGTTTTATTATAAGTAATTGAATTTGCCAAAAAGGAGATTTTATAAATGTCATGGACAAATGAACACATTCTCGAAAACTGTATATACATAAATAGCTTTGCATGCATTACATATGATTTCAACCCAAGATTTATGATTGGGCATGATTGTATTAGCTTTTTTGCCGATGGTACATAAATCCACCCAAAAATGTTGTACTGCAACTATATACTATTAGGAATATAAGACAATAAAATAATTAGATATACATAAATTGCTGTATTATATAATTATTATAGATAAACAAAGATCAGAATAGCCTATATACAACGCGGAAAAGAGTGAATTAGGAAATTTTGTTTTTTTTTTCGTACTAATATTCGAGATAATAACCTATAGTCGATGCATTCATCGAGCTTATGAGTGTCTGTCCAAGCAAAAGTGTCAGCTTAGCATATTCTATATTTTTGATAATTATATATAGATGTTGGAGCTCCGTTTTCTCCAAATATATGGGCTAAAATCCTATGTTTTTATTGTTAATATTATAATTATGAGTAATGGGTTAACAAAAAATTTAGGTTGAAACAATGGCAAAAATTCGGTCATCGATTGAAATGATATATAATTATCTATTGGTATAATAAATCATCAATAAATATGAGTTTTATTAAAAGGAAATTCTAAAAAACGCATTCTAATGGTTTACTAAAATATTTATTAAAAGTGGGAAATAAGTATTTAGGGTTACTACTTTAATATGTATATGATTTATTTATGATATATGTACATATCATTTTTATGACTTTACAAATAATTTTATATGATTTATATAATGTCACAACGTTAAAATCTAAATTCATGAATTTACATGTATAAAACACGGTTTAATTATTAAATTGCGGAAAGTTTATATTATTAAACGTATCAATCAACCAATGTATTGAAAAATTACCTATACAATTATAGATAAATACGGTGTCAAAATTATGGTTATCGGTTTTTCAACCGACATTTTATAGTTATCCGATGAGTTCGGATTAAACAATCTGTCACTATTGTTTTAAAATTTAAACTCATGTATTATATACGTGTGTCGGACGATATGAAATGCGAATTTTAGTATTGATACCTGACACATATGTATTACAATATTATACAATTACGTAATAATATTACGGTTTCTTTTGAGCATATATAACATGCAAATAAATAACTGTAGTTAAGGATTGATCTATATCCTTGCAGTAACCTAAAATGATGAAAAATACGACAAAATGCAGACAATATATTATAAATGAAAAATATTCTCATTTACGGAGTTCCAATTGTCCCATGCGGATTTAAAAAATATTCTCACGCGCGGTGCCACCGCGGTATCAGAACACTACATTATTTAAACTGCATTTCCACCTAGGTAGCTATAAAATATGTATGATGTACGCATAGGTTCTATTATATAATAACGGAGTATATAGGTACCTACCTACCCCTTTACAATATTTTTCGCTGAAATAATTATCGGTATAGAATGTTAAACAAAAAATTCAGACTGCTATACGAGATACAGACTGCAGATACACGAAGCGAATGGGAAAACTGATACAACATATTATATTATACATAAATCAGGACTTGTCATTTCCTGCTCCAGAAAACAATTTTTTTCGTCGACAGATGAATTATTATTGTCATCCCGGCACGTCACGTTACAAGCAGGGACATTGACAAATTTAACGATTGACGTTTCTTTTTTTTTTTTATCCGCGATCAGTTATAATTACATAATATGTTGCGACAGATTTTCACGTGCACGCATTTATATAATAGTATATAAATCAGTTTTTCACCCTCTACAAAATATATAATATCCTGATGTACGCGAGCGGTGCGCCATGTGCGGTGCGGTTATCTCGGTGACGACGTACGTATAATAATATTCTCGATTTATACGCATAAATACAATCTATATACACGCAGCGTGCGTATAATATTATAATATCTCCGCCGAGTCACGACGATTCGAGAGCTGGTGCACACTCAGAGCTGCTTTTTTTTCATATAATATTATATATTATTATTATTTATTTCAATGGGAACATATATACATAAAAAGAAAAATAATAATCAGAAATCGCTACAATGTTATAATATATATATGCGACGCTCTCGACGAATAATACGTATAAAAACACCTTTCCCGGCAGCGGCCCACGCACGTACATCATATTATATAGTAATATTATACTCAAGTACAATGCACACACACACACACACATACATACTTTGCAGCCGGCTGTATCGAAGCGGTGTTTCTCGGAAAAATAATAATAATCATATTGTATTATTATATATATGTGTGAGTGTATACTATATTATATAATATGTGTATTTTGGTGTGTGTGTGTGTGCGTGTGTTATGCGTACATTATTATCATTGTATATATATATATATATATATAAGCCCCACGCAGCCCACGCCTCACGACCACCGACTGGATCCATTCGATTTATTATATTTTTATATTCATCGGCGCGCCGAGCCGAGTCTCCATCGTACCTATATACGTATTTCGAAACGCATAAAAAGCACTAATTTATTCATCCAAGTCGGGTTTACTTTTCGAGAAGATTATAATATTATGATGTTATACAACAATATAATAACGGACGTGCTATATAGATAATCGTCTCGTTACGCTGCAGAGATACCGGCCGAATCTACGCGCGCAACGACCTAAACGTTAATTGTATAATATATTATATTATTATAATAATAATATAGAATAGAAGGCACGTCTCACGTTTTTTTTATTATTTTTTTTGTTCCGAGTTTAACGACTGGGTATAGGTACCTCTCGTTTCGGACCACCGCCGCCGTCACCGACGACGACGACGTTCGAACGGGTTTTATTCTTCGTACGTATAATAATATATAGATATAATGATATAGTATGCCTATCTACCTACTTAAATTAATTTTTTTTTTCATTCCAGTTCGTCGGAACCGAATACATGGTTACATTTTTTTTTTTATGTATTCGTATAATATATATATATCCGTTCAAATCGTTATGTGGCACATCGCCATTCGATGCGCTGACGATGATGATGCGTGTACACGAAGTTCTCATACCTATATATAATCGTTGCTTTACTATTTATAAGCGTGTAACCTGCAAGGAATTTCTTTAAGGAGGGGAGGTGTTTAAATTTAGATTCAATATGTATATATATATATATATACTACATTAAATGTATGAAACCCTTACATAAAACATATATCGGTAGGTACAATAGCGTTTCCTGTCTCGTTCTTATTTCTCAATATCATTCATTCATCGTTACATGGCTATACACTAGCTGCTGACTTACATGCATTGTATGGGATTACTAGCTACCCTATCAAAAAGTTGATGCCAGCTTAACGTTTCCCGGAAAATTATTGACAGTATAGATTAATGTATCCACTCTCGCGTCTCTATACTTTATTCTTTATTTCTGCTGTTCCCGAATTCCCTGACACTCCACCCGCCCCGTAGCTTCATTTATCACCCTCGTCCTATACGCGTGTTTTCTACTTTATAGTCATAATCACCCCCATTGACCCTTCGAGTCAGTCATCCATACATATGATAGTATATAGTCAATACTCAATATCCACCAATACCGCAATGGCTATTATTTTTTTAAGTCAGAATGTATTACTATAAATCTAAACTGTTGTCATCATAATATATTGAATATTATTATATTCATTGCTATTTATTGTACTTGCGTAATTTCCCATATGGGCATTAATTAATTAACAAATAAATAAATAAATAAATAAATAAATACATAAATACATAAATTATACGGTGCGTGTGTGCTTATACACAGTTACACCCCTCATCAAGAGTATATAGGGTATACACGAGGTTTTGGTTTCGCCCGAAATGTTTTGCACCAGGAAACCTCGTAAGTATAGGTTCGTGCGCAGTAATAGCATAATACGACCTCCTATACCTAAAATTACATGTGTATTATTTTCAAAGAGTCACACGCGATATCGCCTTCGTAATTATATAGAAAAGTACAAACATTATATGTGCCTATAGGCCTACGCGTGTTTGTAATACTATGTAATATAATATATATATATATTATACCGACTTTGCCCCTCTTTGAGTTTTGATCAATTTTCAGTAATCGCATTTAAAGCTTAAAGCCGACTGTATATATATATATAATATTATTCAATTATTGTATAATAGGTAATGCGTATCCAACGTTTTGTTATTATTACGTATATTAATATACGGAAAACGAAACATAGAATGATGAGTGGTTTAAAACTTATTTCTCAAGAACTTCCCTAATTTTAATATATTATACCTACTACTTTTTTATTTTTATTTTATATTTCATATTTTATCTTATAAGTACACCTTATGTTTCTTATATTTACATGCAGGTATAGGTATAACAAAAGTTACAAGTTTGTACAAAGGTAATTCCAAGGAATACGGATCATCGTGGTGGTTCGTATTGAGACTGCAGTATACAAAAGAAAGAATGGTTTTTATGTATGGCAATGGCTGACAGGACGACATGATGAATGATGGTTACTCGTTGAACAGACTCGTCGAGTTATTATTTTGACCAATACCATCAAAAAACATTAACGATTACACAAGTCATTGGTCGCGTTATAGAAAGTCGAATAATATATACACTCATATTGCATATATATATTATATGTAAGTAAATACATAGTTAATAGGTATAATAGGTATATATATACCTATATATATTATAAGTAGGTATACATTATTCGAAAGTTTGGTTTAGTATATCAAACGTTCATTATTATTAAAAAATAGATTGTGTTGAGTGTATATAAACAGAACTATAAGATATCGTAAGGGGGTTGACACACTGTAAAAACTATCGCATTCACGTAGTGCCTGGGGCGTAAGTATATGTTTTAAAATGGCGTAAAACCTATATTTATTGTACATTTGCAAGTGAATTTTCAAAATATTATCTATATGTATACTTTAATATTTATAAGAAGGCTATTAAGAGTGCTGTTCAAATAATTTTATATCAAAATTAATTCACTATATTATATGCATAAGAAATAAAAAAAAATTCCATAATTCGTATGGTTCATACACGCTCATCATGATGTCAAGTATACTTATATAATTGTCACTTTAAGTATAATAGAATATCATCACTTATATAATAGAGACTCTATTATATTAGATATAGAGAGACAATAAAGTACCCAACTGTTTTTCTCCACCGTGTATAAATGTATAATATACCTACGTTGAATGTTGATATATACATATATTACATACTATACATACATATATAATTCGCGTGTACAAAGACATTTCTTCAGTACTTAAGTAAATCAAGACATAGTCATTTTATGATGTGGTCAAAAATAATTCAAGGAACGCATTACCCGATTTCCCTAACCTTAAGGTTTATGTAAAACACACGACAGACTATATATAAAATGGAATACAGCGTATAATATATAATATATAGCGTTGCGAGTAGTGATGTATTCGTATAATAATATTTGTATTCCGTAATATTACCTATATGTAATTATTAATTGGAAAAGAAGTAGGCAATAGGTAGAAAAGAGTCACAAAAATGTACTTATAGGTATAGGTACGTTAAAAATGAGAGTTCTCAAAGACAATGAAGTGAATTTAATTAAAACAAAATTATTCGGAGAAACTTAAACTAAACACATCATCCACGCTCACATTCTCACAAGTCTCAATTTAACGACTGTGATAGAGGTTTATTAAATTTATGCAAATTAAAAACATTTTCAGTTTTTACAAGCCATTTACTACCTGTATAGCCGTATAGGTACCTATCTGATCTCTCGCAAGTACAGAATTAACAATAAAAAATATCACCTATTAAAATTCAAACGTAATTACGAATAGGCACGTCCGTCTATAGCGTTAAATTTTCGTGACATTGTGAATCGTGACTTAACTTCAATCGCCTGTAAAAAATACAAAATTATTCATGTTTTATTTATGCATTTAAACTAATTGACCGCGGATTAGTTATTTTTACAGATAAATAGGTAGGTACATAATATTATTAAATCGAAACGGCGTAGAAAATTATGCACAAACAATATAATGGAAAAAACTTTAATAGCTGCAGGCTATATACAAAGTATAAAATCAATTTATTTGTAAAAAAAATCTTCAAGTCAAGAATCAAGATTATATTATATGTACTAAAATATTATAATAATAAATTAATCACAAACCTGGATGAACGACAAAATTGAATCGATAACCACTGTCGATAATACCTAATCATAAAACATACGTAGGTACCTATGTATAACTATAGTCTATAATATACTTATAGAATGGGCAACAACAGTTGTAATAAATATTATTAATAGGTTGATTGGTAGATATTTACTATAATATACGAGTATCGGAATATATATATATATATTATACATAAACACATATAGTCTGACATTTTATTCAAATTAATTAATATTAAGTATAATATCTAAGAGTCTTATGATGAATTTAATTATTTAATTAATATATTATAGTGTACGGTACCTATCTGTATAACATATATATTTTATATACGTGCACGATATACATTATAGGTATAAATAATATATAATAACGGACGGAACGTAATTAATAATAACATAATAAACGCGTAGAATATAATATAGGTAGGTATTTATAGTGAACAATTATTATACATACCAAATATTTATGAATGTATAAATATGTATATTATATATTCAGAATACTGCAGGTAAGTGTAACAGTGTATAATGTATATGCAATAGTAGTTACCATAGTAATACGTAAATGATTAAAAAATATTTTAATTATTATAGGTCGAATTATCGAGCGCGGGCGTACCGCCGCTAATACTACGAATCATAAAAAAAATATGATTGCGTAGTGTAGCTTATTATAAAAATGTTACTATGGTAAAAACTAAAAACAAAACTGAACGAAATTCAAATTATATCCGTTCATATACCAAAATGATTTACCTATTTATTCATTAATTTTATATAATTATAAATTATAATACGATAATACTATAATAGTAGGTACTTATGTATAATATTTTACATATTTTTTTTTAGATTCAGTGATTATGTATTAATTTTACAATGATCGTGTTTTTTTTTAATTATTAAATTGATTTTATACCTGTCAAATTTAGATTTTCAATCTCAATATCTTTTCTGGTATTAAACTATTAAAGTGAATCTATAGTTGATATTTTGAGAGGTTGAAAGTAAAAAATTACCAATGTACTCTTCTTAATTATGGATAAAAACGGGAATTTTTATACAAATTTAGTTTTCAGTCAAATGGATTTTCGTATTTTTTTTTTTTTTGCAATTAAAAAACGAATAATCATAATTAACTTTTTTTAAAAAAATTATATGTTTTATATCTGTAGGTCATAAAGAATTTTTGAACCGGAAAAATGCAACGTTTTTAGGTTTGTATAAAACTCTCTAGCGACATTAGTATTATTTTGAGAGGTAAAAACAAGCAGATCGAATGATATGTTTCCAAATACAAATTAAAAATACACATTCCATGTTGAACGCTTACAAACATAAAATTATATTTCATACTTTTCCAGTAATAAACCGCACTATTTACAATAATTTGTCGATATAAATAAATAAACCTTAAGATAAGTAATATTTTTATAATTAATGATCTTATGTTTTTTTGAAGGTAGAAACTAAAG
Source organism: Aphis craccivora (assembly GCA_009835225.1). Classification (NCBI taxonomy): domain Eukaryota; kingdom Metazoa; phylum Arthropoda; class Insecta; order Hemiptera; family Aphididae; genus Aphis; species Aphis craccivora. Next base: position 218 of record VUJU01003605.1, on the reverse strand, counting down.
GTTTTGTAACAAACTTTGTTTGTAAATGCCTATCTCTCTATATATGATACTTAATTATACTCAATAATGCTCTGCGTATAATAAATGTATGTATTATTGTATTACTTATTGCTAAGTTGTTCGTGATGACGAAAAAGGAAGATAAGTTGGCCATCCTATAGGATTAACAATCTGCAGCAGTGTGCGATGGTATTCGAAATCTGCTCCGTAACTATAAA
>VUJU01003604.1:0-24612 GCA_009835225.1 Aphis craccivora | reverse complement strand
ACCTATATTATAAATTAAATCTATAATGTTAAACTTGTTAAAGTAATTAATGCTTTTGGATATAAATGGACTTTGTTGTATAACGAAACTCTAAAATACAAGTACGGAAAAAAATTTAAAAAGTATAATTATGATAATTTAAAATTAATAACTATAAAATTGAGACATAGGAAATAAATTAAAATGTAACTGTGATAAGTATACATTTTATATTTGTACATTAATGTTTTATTGTCTGCATAACATTTTTTCTTTTTTTTTAGTTGGATTTCCAGTTTTGATGTTTTATATGTTTGGTTCTCCTTACCAAAGAGGATTCTTCTGTAATGATGAATCTATTCGATATCCATTTAAAGAATCTACAGTTACATCAAGTATATTATATACAGTTGGATTAGGACTGCCCACATTAGTAGTAAGTAATAAACTTATAGCTATATAATAATTAAACAAAAAGCCACCGGACGTTTTGTCCATGTTTATAAAATGAATTATTGTGTTATTAATTTATAAATTATAATCTATGTACCTACGACGATTAAATAAATTAAAAAAATTAAATCATTTTTCCATTTACTAAATATATAGTTTTTATCAAAGTAATATTATATTATTAATTATTAATTTCTGATAACAACTTTAAGGTTTATTTATTTAATTTCACTCTGTATCCTGTACCCATCAATCAGCGTTCATCTTCAATAACCTAAGGGAGCGGTTCTCAACCCTTTTTCATTCACGTATCCTTTGACCTCTTTCACCACTATTTCACGTACCCCAAATATCAATTTAGATTATAAACAAACGAAAAATAATTTGTTTTCGTATATATACCCCTTGAGATCATGTCACATACCCCAGGTTGGGAACCGCTGACCTAAGGTGTTTGTATACTTGTATGCGTATCATAATATTTTATAAATAGGTTTTTTTTTTCTTCTACATCTACTAAATTAATAAGTGAACATGTTTATTTATTTTTTCTTATATATTAGGTGATTAACCAAGCACTTTTACCTATTTTTTGTTAAAGTAATAAATTTATTAATTCACATTTTTATTACATTTAAAATTTACTTTGGTACAATATTTTTAAAGCTTTAAATGTTTATATAAATTAAAGTTTTCTGTGGCAAAATAAACTTTTTTCTTATAGGAACCAACCTTTTAGATTCTGAACGCGTGATGAATGTATTGATTCTATAATGATGTGTGTGTTTTTTTTTTGTGTATCTGTACAGCAAGACTAGTTGAAATAATGCTTCAATTTCAAACTTTGGGGGTGGTTTCTAATGGCAAAGTGAATATCCTTGGTAGTTGGTGCATTATAGGAGTTAAAATTAAACATTTTCTAACAGATTTTAAAAAATCGAAAAAAAACAAAAAAAAAAAATGAAGAAAAAACGGGAATTTTTACGTAAAACCAGTTTTCGACCAAATTTTACAAAATTTTTATATGGTTGTAACTCAAAAACTAATCACTGTAAATACATTAAATTTTCACCACATGTTTATATTATAGTTATTAATACATGGCTAAATTTTCATAATATTTTGACTTTTTGAGCTATTTATAGACAACTGAAATTCTCATTTTTCTGAAAAAAAATTTTTGCAGTCGATAAATTTTGAATAACCAAAAAAAACTTGAAAATTTAATACAAGGTTCCTTATGAGTTGTTTTTATTGTATAGTTAAAAAAAATAAAAAAACCGTTAGTCACAATTTTTTTTTATAAGCATTTGAAGTTCAAATATTGGCATAAATTCGTCAAAACCATGAATATTTGCAAATTATTTGTAGGTATAATTCATAAATATTTTTGTATAAGTAGCTAAGAGTTGAAAATTCAATACGAGATTTTCCATAAGTTAGCTTACAATAATTATAAAAGAACTTAAATTTTGGTATATTCAGGCCATTAAAACATAAACCCCCTTTTTCACTAACCACTAGAAATTATATCCTAGGCTGACAAATCATCATCGTTCAGAATCGTTTTTCGTATACAATGATATCTATCATTGGATTCAAATTTAACACTCCTATAATATATTATAATAATGATCCATACGGCACCTAATGTACCGCAGAGCGGTACCCACTTACCCGTTTTTTTATTATTATTGCAAATCGTTAAGAGAATGTCGCACCCGCATGAGTTGTCTCCGTCTTACTCACGTCCGACATACCAAATGTTAGTTTACCAGTTTCAATAGTGTGTCAGTTTTGATATATAAAGTGAAATGATCTATTATACAATTTAAAGGTAAGATTATCTAGAATCCCGCGAAGCATTATATTGATATTAAGTAAGTTATGACATTTTTGAAACTGTACATTTTAAAATAATCATAACTTACTTAAAAACAATAATATCATTGATTATTTATAATCAATGATAGTATCAATAAAAGACTGCGGATAACAGCATAAACAAGTTTAAAATATTGGTATTAAATATAGTGCCAAATGAATCTTAATTTATGAATATTGCTTAGTTCATTAAAAGCTAAACTTAATATTATCTAAATGGCTAAATGTTTTATGTAAAATCACTGTTGAGAATTATTAACTTTATGATATAAAATGTATAATCACTAGGAAATCGTTCGAATTTTGAATCGAATGCGCCAACATTTTAAAAAATTCATCCAGATAATAATTGTTATAGATGGTTCTCATTATTAAAAGTAAAGTTTCTACCGTCAAAGGATACGCTCTTCTACTAATACAATCTTAGTGCTTAAAAATTATTAAGATCATAATTTGAATAAACGCATACAGTATATAATTAGTGTGAGCATGCTTATTGCATCACTCTGTACAGAACTACAGTATTGACTATCGTCATTTGTATAATATGCAGTTGGACCTTGACCGTTGTTATGAACCGTGTATATAACAGCGCTAATACCAATCACAATTTTCAAACCTACGCCTGGCGCAACTATTTCAATTTTCGATATTCGTTTATACTATATTTATAAATATATAATATTATATTGTAATCATTTCGAATATCTTCATTAAACATAAAACGATTCAACAATCCCAATAATCAATATCACTGTTTCAAAACATTTTTTCGTACTTTTTAATTCAAATTAAACATTAAACTAGGTAATTCAATTTCAATTAGGTATTTAAAAACTTGAAAATAATTTATTTTACTTTAAACATTTGATACAACATAATATTGACTTTTATCAATACCTATAATTTATTGTTTCATTATGTATTATAGTATTATACTAGTTGAAGTAGTTCTTAGTATTCTATTCTTATGATATTTTTATAGTAACCCTTCAATTTAAAGGTAGAAAAATTAAAGACGAAAAGTGTTTAAAATATCACATTTTTAAGTGTAATTATGCATTTTTAATAAAAGGTTTTATTAGGATACGCTTACTATATAGTAGCTAGTAAATAATATTAAATGTTCGCATAATAAGTACCTACATTTAATATATATACGAGATTTATAAGTAGTATATCTTTATTGACAGTAATTTATCAACAAAGATTTATGGAAGTTTTATAAAAAAGTAAAATGGACTAAACATCTTGAAACTAACACTTATTTTTACTTTTTCATTAGTAATTACCATAATACTTACTTTAAAAATATTTATAGATTTTATTTATTGAATATTCGATGCGAAACAATGAACAATCGCGTTATTCATTATTGGGAACACCAATCCCTAATTGGTTGTATTCCGTGTACAACAATATGTTATGGTTTTTATTTGGAGCAGCTTGTTCACAACTGACTACGGATATTGGTAAATATACAATAGGAAGATTGAGACCTCATTTTTTAGACATCTGTAAACCCAACGTGGACTGTAATTCTGACATCAATAAAACGAGATACATTGAAGATTTTACATGTAACGGAGAAAGGCCCAGCAAATTTACAGATAGTAGATTATCATTTCCTTCTGGGCATTCTTCGTTATCATTTTATTGTATGGTTTACTTAGCGGTAAGTGTTAATTCCTCTGTTTAACATATTATTTTGTTTAATTTATTTAAATTTAATAATCATTTTACATGTATATATTAGTTATATTTACAAGCCCGAGTTAAGACATCTAAATATGGGATGGCAAGAAGCTTAGCTCAGTTTGTGGTTATTTTGATGGCAGTGTTTTGTGCACTATCACGAGTAAGTGATTATAAACACCATTGGAGTGATGTATTGGCTGGAACAATTTTGGGAATTACTACTGCTACTATAACTGTAAGCCAAATGATCAATTGTAATAATAAAAAAAAAATTTTCAAAAGGCTAAAATGTAAAGACTGATGTGGAAATTTTTCATATAAACCACTTAATGTTTTTTTGTATAAATACTTAATTTTTAAATAAAAACGCTGTGGTCTTTCAAAATACATAAATTTAATTTATAATATTTTTCTGTTTATGATAAAAAATTTAAGTAATGAATTTATTTTATTAGTTTACTATTAACTTAGTTTGTATACCTGTTAGATTTGTTTACAATATGTATACGTATATGAAGTAATGAAGATGTTCATGATAATAAGACAATAAATATTTTCAAATTTATGATTTTTTTTTTTTATGTTTTGCAAGATCATAATTCATAACAAATCGCACACTTTTGAATTCAAAGCAGAAAGAAAACATCGTCTTTATCATGATGATTTTTTTTTTTTAATCAAACAAATTATAATTATTACTAATAAGTAATAGCTAATAATAAAGTATTAATCAAATTTTTAATTGTAGTTTGCTATCATAATTGAGTGAAAAATGATTAATTATAGTCAATAAGTTAGTTCTGGAATAACTAAAAAACTTAGAAAAAACACATTTTTATTTTCAAACCACTTTTAAGGAAATAAATGTCTAAAAAGTTTATTTAAAGATTCGATTTATAAACTGCACGAAGATGAACTAATATGAGATATTGTTGATTACAATGTAACTTAATGATAATGTACAATATTATAATATTAATTTGTTTTTTCCAAATATATATAAAATAGGTAGGTAATACCGTTATCTATAAATCATATAACATTTACAATAAAGAGGCAAGTAACTAAAAAATAATCAATTTTGAATTTACAAAATTATCTTTCTATAAAAACAAAATAATTGTAAAATAAACTCTGTTGATCTCTTATAAAATCTAGTTTTTTTAGATTATGTTTTGTTGTAGTTATAGTAATAGTAATATAATACATTATAGTCGCCGCTTAATTGGATGGTTGATGAACTCAACAGCCAAAAGACTGATCTTATTTTACACGTATACCAATACATAAGAAAAATTTGTCTAATGAATTCACTCTACTAGTAAAAGTCTATAGTTTTTATTGCATTAGTTAATGGGGCCAATGAATATTAAATTTCCACTTTTTATTCTATTTACTCGATTTTATCACATATATATTGACAACTAATACTATTTCCTTAACTCATCGCATCAAAAAGATTTGAAAATAATTTTTACTTAATTTTATGTAATTCGCGAAACAATATTGCTGAAAAATGATTTATATCATTATCTATTTGAATATTTTTTTATGAACGATAATACATACATTGAAAATACTGAATAATATTTATTAGTAGATAGCCAAATGTAATAGTTTTATTACGATACTTATGTAGGTACTCCTATCTTTTTATTCTTGGATCTTTCACTTTATTGATTCGTTCGATTAATAGACACAAATACTTTATCTCAAAGTAAGTTTAATACGCGTTAATTATTGTATTTATATTAAATGACAAACTTAATCTAAGTATACTATGAATTTAAATGTTTTTTAATATAATTGTATTTCTGTAATATTAAGGCCATGAGTCAAAAAATTAAAATTTAGTTCAGGAAAACGTTTTTAAGGAGTACAAAAAATTTCAAGAATTTTAAAATATCCTTTAAGTAGGTATATTTAAAAATGCATGAAATCAAATTTTTAAATATAACTGTTATTATTGGAGAAAACAATCTTGGCGACTCGTCTTGTATGCATATATTACACATTTCAAAACCACTGAACTTATATTATTATAAGAATTTTTCGGTCTGATAATTTATAGTATTGGTTCTGTAACAAAACTATAGAAGAATTAGAGATTCCCTTTCTTTATTATATTTATTAATTCATTGCAAAATAATTTTACTTTATTAGTATGAAAATAATATCAATAGTTATTACTCGTTTACAGAGTAATTGATTAACATTGATAGATAAGTAATAATTATTAATTACACACGTTCATTGGCTATCTATTGTTTTTAATTATTTATTTGATTTATATTTTGTTGTGAATGGGTTTTTAATTTAAATGGCGGGAGTACCTCACTACAGTATTCTACGAAATAATATATTTTTATAAGTCTTTTAAATTAATAAATTTTTATATATATATATATATAGGTAATTAGATTTTTATTATTTTTCCAATTAAAACAATAAATAAATCAAAAATATAATACATGTATTATTTTGTTAGTAAATAATAATAACAATTTTACATTTTAACAAAATATATTATTATTTCACATTAATAATTAACTCTCAAAATATCATTATCGGTAATTGTATTTATTTATTTTTTAATATATGCTTTGAATAAAGATCAATAATTATTGGTATTACTAATGTGTAATATAAAATATAATCATATTTTATACTTATATCTATTTAAATTCAAGTATATAATATGTACACATAGGTACAGGTTGCCTATATAATTTTATAAATTATAAATGTTAAAAGTTTAAAGAACACAAATTAATCTCTATGTCAGAAATTTTTGTAAAATAAAATTTTGGAAGGACTTGTCTTGTACCTATGTGTATATATCTATTTATGAATGTAGTGTGTTGCACTGATGTTTGTACTTTTGCAAATTTTAAAAACTCAAGACTGAATAATTAAAATGAAAAAGTCCGAACATAGTGAAATACCTACTTATATATAGATGTTAATTATGTGTTTACTTTGTGTACTTATATATTAGAATTAAACTTAATGTTTTAGGCATTATACGTATCGGAATTATTTGCGTCAAAATATAAATCCCTTCGAAAACGTAATTCTTCAGCAGATGACATCGAAACTACAAATAATTTACAAACAACCGAACTCAAATAAATATGCATCATTCATGCTTCAAAACTGCATTTGAATAATATATAATATGAGTATTATTATGTTTCGTTAATACATTGATTACAAGGAATAATTTACTAAAATTAAAAAAATTAAATTTGTTTTCTTCATTATAGTTTAAAGAACAAATTATAATGTTATATGTTTGGACCGTAAAATCATATACATTATTCATGTTAATTATATACCTATACTTTTTATGTTTAGTAATATTAACAATTGTAATGAAGAAAACATAATTTCCAGTCGCATTATTTACATTTTAATTTTTTTCATCAAGTATACATTTTCCATAACAATTGAGTGTAGAAAATGTATAGTTATTTAAAATATTAATAATATACATAAAGTACCTATATACAATTACAAGTATTACAACTATATATTGTGATCAATTATTAACATACCTAACTATATTAATTGCATTTATAAATGAATTAAGTCCTCACAATTTTGTGCAGCTATTGTTCTAGGTGCTATTTTTTCATTTAACATTATAATACCTAGGTACTAAAAGTTTTTACAATAATTTATATGGTTTTGGGTATGTATTTTAAGCTGATAAATATATTTTTTTACATTATATTTTAGGCCATCATCACATTTTATTATATAAGACTAAAAAAATGCAATTTATTTATTTTTACGCTGTAATTAAATAAAAGCACATTTGACATTATATATTTTATACATCTTATATAATATATATCACCAATATAACTATAATAATATGTTCCTTCCATATAAATGTATACTTTTTGTTTGTTATAACGTCATAAGTATAATTTATTAATTATTTTACTTAAAAAAGGAAGATCTGTAATAATAATTGTTGTTACCTGTTGTTCACATTTAAAAAAAAAAACTATAATAATATAAACTATTCAAATTTTATTTATTTATTATTATTATTAAGATTAATATTTTAGTATCTATTAAATAACAAAATTAATTAATTTTTATACTTACTAATATTATGCGTATTATATTTATATGGTAATCTTTTATTTATTTTTAATGTTTACATATTAATATGCATTATGCTTTGTTTTTTAATATAATGGTTTTTACTAATTGGCTGCATATAAAATTTAATTTATAAATCTATTTTACTTTAAAATAGATCATGAACATTTTTTATTTGTTTATGTATTGTACTATTGTTGCTTTACACATTTATCGATCTGATAATTAAAATTGTTATTTTTGATTTATACTGCAAATTAATAAAATTAAAAATTATAGCGAGTATTAATATATACATTTTTTTTTTTAAATCGTCTAGTTACAATAAGTATACCTATATTATTATAAATAAATGTATAATAATAGAATAGATTTAATGTTTTCTATTCTATGATTTAATTATATAATTAAATCTTAGATATAGGTATGTATATTGTATACACTATATACAATGCAATAACACAAATGTACGGGAGAAAAAAATGCGCAAAGGTCTTACAAAAAAATATGTGCTTATTGCTTATATATCTGCAGTAATATTCAGTTATATAAATACACATGTGTTTATAAACATTTGCACCTTAACCTCAAAATAACTAGACAAAGTGTTTCGAACGCGTCTTTTTATTTCTTGACCTATATAAGCCACATAGGCGTGCCTATATGAACTATGGAATACAGGGGAGGTTGAGTAAGCAACTGTCTCCCAGCGACATATGCGATCTGCAGGATAATAATTTTGTAATGGCCTATAAATTCTGGGAAGTATGAAGACAAGACTAATTTACCTTACATACACGCGCGTACGCTCTATACAAGGAGTTAAGGAAGAGTATAACCAAATAAGGCAACAATTGCAAGACAAACATAGAGTAAAAGCCTGAAAACTATAGGCACTAATTTAAAGCTTTGATATATAAATGGTTTTAAATGGACTTTTTTGATTTTACACCTAAATAGCTAAATTTATACATATCTACCTCCTCATTTATGGTATATACCTAAGTCTCTGTAATCATGAATGTATTAAGTTTGTTTAAATTTTATGATAAATTCATAAATCATTGTATACGAAAACGGTTTAACTTGTGTTAGTCAGCATTTATTATTTTATTTTATATATTACCATTTAATATGTATTTATAACATTTAATTATATTTTATTAATATACTTAATAACTTATAAATAAGTTTAATTCATTTTTGAAAAATGCATTGCATATATCATTTTACTAATTATTATAATACTATAGCCTATATATTATTATTAACTCATAATCTAAGATATAACTTAATAACAAGTGACAGCCAACGTAGAATGAAGTGGATATAGGCGTTTATGGTATAAATAATCTAAATATTTTGTAAATTACATTGTAGAAAACAATAAGTAATGGTGAATAATTTCAATTTTATATGATTGGTATTTTTTAAATTACAATAAAATTACTAAAAATATCCAATACAGTAGATATAGGTACCTATTTTAAATTTATGTAAAGTTCGAATTATATTATAGTAATAATCTTGTATAAAAGAACTACCTCTATATTTTTTTTAAATTATATATTCAAGCTAACTAAAAATAAACATTTTGTCATCATATAAACCGAAAAAACTAGAAAAGTTGACATTTCAAAATAGTTACTTATAATATGTATAAATTGCTTTAGATTATTTTGTACAATATTTGGAATTTAATTCTGAGCTGATCGATGAATATAGGTATTGATTTTACGATGATGTGAGTTTTTTCCGTCTGTGATCCATTTTTTTTTTTTTTTTTAACTGAAAAATGCTTTGAATTATAATTTTGGGAGGTGGTTTCTGCTGGTTGGAAATTGGATCTAGTTTGTACTTTATGGAGTTAAAAGTAAAAATTTTCTAGTTCTCATCATCATCATGTAATAACGCAAAAATAAAATAAAGTAAAAATAATAATGTTTTAAACTTTTTAAATTAATTTAATACGTTTAATGGTTAATACGAGGTTAACGTAAACGACATAAGCCTTGAATGAATACTGGAATCTGTGGGACTCTTTCTTACACTTATAGGTAAGTGGTGTAAAATATAGTCACGTATCAGATACGAGTATTAAACTTAAAACTATTTAAATTTGCGTTATTACCGCTTCCTCTTGATGATTGGAGGGCTCCAGAGGTCGTGATTCGAGAATATGATCATTGATCAAATACATCGTGAAATAATAATATATTGTTATCTTGATAAGTAAATTATAAAAAAAAAAAAACTATACCTTACTCGCAGCTATATTTGATTTATTTTGCAATATTTGTATTAATGAGGTTAAAAAGTTTTAAACACTCAAATCTAAATAAATACAACACTGAATACTAATATATTTTTGTTAAAATGAAAAGTAGTAGTTGTCGCTCATAGTATCCGGTGTGGTTGATTTGGCTGGTGCACTGCCGGCCAGAGTGGCAGGTGAGCCCATCAAAGGCCTCTACGTTTTCAGAGAATTTGGCTATCTTCTTGGTGACAGAGACCCGGGTTAACCTAACCCTCGTGGAGCCATCTCTTGTCTACACGAATAAATCACACAATATTTTGTAAAAGACAAACTGTTGAAGTAAATTATTGAAATTTAATTCCATAACAATTACCTACTACCAGGGCGGCCGCGGGCCGGCTCTATAGCTTTTTCAGCGACCAGTGCAAAAATTATTTCGGCGCCCTTCACTTTCACACTCTTTTAAAACATTTAACAGGAAAAATTAAGGGAATTAGTCAAATTCAAAAAAATATACTTTTTTAGTTTTGTTATTTTTTTTTTTTTTTGTAATTATCAACACAAAATATAATTTATTATTAGTAAAATACTAAAATACTTAGTAGCAGTGGTACTATAAATATAAAAAAAATCTAATGAAAGTTAACTTTTCTTGCTTTTTTTATCTGCAAATACTTTAATTAGTTCCGAGAAGTCCAAATTTTGAGCAATAGCATTTTCAATACTCAATGTAGCTAGGGATGTCAATGTGGTTTGTGCAATAGTTGACCTTAGGGCTTAGGTAGGTTTTTATTAACTTAAGTTTGGAGAAACTTCCTTCTCCACTTGCGCTGTGACCGGTATGGTAAACAAAATTCTTAATGAAATCCATATATTGGGGTATAAAATATCCTCTAATTGATTTTTTTTAATTAAGTTAAGTACATGGAGGGATGAATCGAGCGGCGAAGACGAGATTACAAATTGCCTAGTTGTTGGTCATGACGTGTCGTATAATTCACTTCTACCTATTAATATTAGTAATACTACTATGCTTAGCACCTATGTACCGCCACCACGCCACCGACCGTCTACAAACCGTACGCCCGTACCGTATCGTGTGGCGATAAGAGACGATTATTTTGTACTGTTACGGCCGTGCGGGCCAATGCTTGAGGGTGTTCTAATTTTAACGCCTCGCGCGCGCCCCCTTGATTTTGGCGCCACTATGCCGTCACACACGTCGATCGTATTTAAATCCGGCCCTGCCTACTGCATCTCGAAATACTTTGTGTGTACTACTGTGTAGGCAAATATATCGGCATATCTATATTTTGTACGCTATAAATTTATAACTCAATAGTCATAATACTCATAATAATATAATATACCAATATCAATATTTATGCTGCTATAGACCTATCTATATTTTGTACGCTATAAATTTATAACTCAATAGTCATAATACTCATAATAATATAATATACCAATATCAATATTTATGCTGCTATAGACCTATCATTTGTACAATTACAAAAAACTAATACTACAAGTCTATACTAATTACTTAGATACCTACCTATAATGTTAATGTTTAGAATTTACCTCAACGAGCATAGGCGGAAATCCATAGAAATTTCCGGGGGGGCTAAATTAACTATATATATATATATAATATATATTTATCTATATATACAGGTTGTCCCACGGAGATTTGACAAATGAAATAACTTTTGTTCTAATTAATATATAAAAAAAAATTCTTTTAAATATAATTCATAGACAATTCCACTACATTTTTATTTTTTATTTTTTAATACTGAAAATAAAAAACTTAAAAATTGATAAAATTTTTTTACAATTTTTTGAAATATCAATATTCTTGTTAAGTAACATACGCGGGCGCCTATGGGTATCATTGTATTGTTATTTCACTTGTCAGATCTCCGTGAGACACTCTGTATATATAACTATATATATCATATACTTTCACATGAGACCTGACAAAATTTTGGGGGCTAAGTCCCCTCAAGCCCCCCCCCCGATTTCCGCCTATGTCAACGAGTGTAAGAGTAAAAGATCATGTGTACCAGTGTCATAATAATAAGTGTTGAGTTCTGAATATGTATGATGCATGTTTTGCAATTTTACTATTTATATAGACATCCCCTCATAAATAACATTTGACATCTATTCGTACCTATTCCGTGTTTCAGTTATTTTATCATCACTTTTTGAGACAATACGTCATGCGAACGCGACATCCCGTTTTTAGTATACTTTTTTAAACCATATTTCATTTTTAATGTAATTTTATCAGTGTTTTATTTTTTATTTTAAAGCATCAACATAATATGAGCTAAGGTAATTTTTATAACGGGAAGTATAGTAAAATATTTAATGTATGGTAAAAGAGTCATAGTTAATCGGTTAATGGTAATAGGTAATACGATCATGAAATAGATATTCTATTATTTTCATATTATTTTAATATTTATTATTAGAACTATTGGATCAAAACCAACGTGCGCATAGTAATAAAAAAAGGAAGGGATAGAGACATATTAATTTAATTTGATTTATCAGGGCCATACTAATATGGATTATTATATTTATATATAAAAAGGGGTTCATTCGACAAAGTTTTTCAGCAGACACAACCTATATTATACAATAGCGATAATCCCTAGACTAATTAAAGTAATAATTATTCAATAATATTATGGATTTGTATAAAGATATAGTTTTTGAAGTATTGTTAGTTTTGCTGAGTAAGATATTAAATTTATTAATTTTAAAATTAATAAACCTATTTTAATTAAGATGAATTTTAATAATACAGATAATGACTTAGGTAGTTTATATTTTATAAGTTCAATTTTTTCTTTTAATAGTTGGGGTATTGGTTATGGTAACATCAACTCTTGAACCTATTTCTAAAGGTTTTTTTTGTGATGACGAGACAATTAAATATCCATATAAAACATCAACAGTTGGAAAAACATTCTTATGCTTGTTTTATCTTCTACTACCAAATGTTTCGGTAAATACTTGATATTTTTAGTCATTATGTTATGCAATTTAATTGTTTCATATTAATTTATTATTTTTAAATCTATTGAAATAAGTATTACATATTTATGTATATAAATTTTTGTATTGTTTTTTCATTAAACTTTAATATAATATTAATAATTATTATTATTTAATCAGTTAACAATTCACATTCAATTTTAAAAAACATAGGTTAATAGAACTATTTTTATTTTTACTAAATAAAATATATTTTTTTATGAGATATTTATATATTATAGTATTAAATTTACTACATTAACACAGTTTTATAAATTTTTATTTTTATTCCTATGATTAAATTTAAAATGTATCAGATTTTCCTCCATTAAATAATATTATAATAAAATAAGAATCAATTTCAATTATATTTTGATAATCACATTAAATATTAATATAATATAATATGTGTATAGTTATTACCTCGGTTGTTACTTATTAATCATTAATTTGTACTGAATTATCTACCTAATTAACTTAAATATTTTTGAATAATTCTAAATTTTAGATAAGTTTGAAGTATTACTGGACTATGCATAAAAATATAAAAAACCTGTATGTAAATATAATTTATTTCTGGTTGGGTTCTGGATTAGCCCAAATTACAGTAAATCTGGGAAAATATTACTCTGGGCGTTTAAGACCTCACTTTTTTCATGCGTGTAAACCAAGTATTGAATGTACATCACAAAATCAATACATTACAGAATACACATGCACAAATCCAGAAGTATCTATATCAAATGATTCAAGGTAAATTATTTTAACTATTAAAGCAAATTAATTATTTCACATAGTATACAAAGTATACAAAATAAAAATGTATTAAACCACATATTATAAAATTATTTCAGAGCATCATTTCCATCGGGGCATGCATGTTTAGCATTCTATTCAACAGTATACACAATTGTAAGTGTGTTAAACGGTATATAATGGTTAAAAACATAATACTTATAACAAATAAATGTATTATTTGATTATGTTTAAAAGTTGTACCTACACAATTATAAAAAGAATGTAGCATGGGTTATTATTCAATTTTCAATATTCACATCTGCGTGGTATACAGCTTTAACTAGAGTCACTGATAACATGCATCATTCGACAGATGTAATAGCTGGATTAATTATTGGTACATCATTTGCTATTTTAATGGTAAATAATATGCCTATAATGTATTACAATTACCAATAATAAAATTATTTACACTAAGTAAATAATTATTAATCAATTAATTTTCTTTTTAAATAGATGTATGAAGTGAAGATACGGATATCTCTAGAAAACATAAATGCAGTCTAATATGAAAATAATTCAATATATTTGTTTTCATTATCATATGTTTACAGCACCAATGTTAAATATTATTATTATGTACTCTGTCATTGTCAAGTTGAGCTAGTTGTTTAAGAAATCCATTGTTAGGTCTTATATCTCTTGCTTTTTTTACTTTTTCCACTGCTTCTTTAGCTCTTAATCCTTTCTTTATCATTAAATAAGCAATTGTAATTGTTGCAGATCTTGAAATACCCATTATGCAATGAACCAAAACCTTACCTACAAATATTGAGTAGATATATGGGTTAATCTAATCTAATATTTTAATCTACATTATAGTAAAAATCACTAAAAATTTACCTTTTTGTGATAATGCGTCATCTATGAAATTTGATACACTATCAAAATATTCATTTATTGCAACATTAGGATCATCACACAAGGCCAAACCCATGTATTGAATGTTAAATGGACTATAAAACTGTTCGTTTGTATCAACCATACCAAATCCAATACCTTGGGCAGCATTTACTACATGGGTGATACCCAGTGACAGCAATAAATTAAGATTTTTTGCAGTGTTCCTAAAAAAAAAAAAAAATTAAGGAACATCTTTACAACAAATACTTCATTAAAAGTATCTACACTTACCAATCTCCTACATATATTTTTGGACAAACTTCATTATAATCACATGTTGATAAATTTTTTTTTTTAGGAGGTGGTTGAGTTCGTAAAAGAACAGCTTGCAGATCCTCAAAAGTAACTTCTTTCTTTGATTCTTTTTTACGAAATTTTGCTAACAAATATTCCATTTTTGGCAACAAAATTTTTTAAGTTTTAAATTAAATCAATTGATAATAGAAAATTACCTATAAAATAAAATAAAAATAATGAATTTTATGTTTATGTATATTATAATTATTATTATTTTTTTATTTATTACGCCAAATCAATTACAATTACATAGTTGCAATAAATAACATTAATAATAGCTGATATGTACATCAAGTGAGTTATAAGCTCGTATTTAATATACAGATTTCATGGATATCGTAATTCATTTATAGTAAAATACTTATACAATGACATAATAAAGTAATATTAAATTAATTAAATATAATAAAATAAATAGATATTCTAGAACAAGATTTAGACTGGTTAGATATTATATTTATAATAATATATTCCTGATACATTTTATTATGTTTGTTAAACATACTGACTTTTTATAATTTTATATAACATTATATTATTATATATTTGTCTGTATTCTTTACTATACATTTCTAGATCAAGAATTAATTCTAGAACATTTTTTCTTATTCACGAAATAAATTTTATTTTGAAGTAAATATAGACACCTAGTTAGTAGGTTATTCTTTGATAAATTTAATAACTAAAAAAATTTTAGAACCATAGTTATAAGTAATTAACTTGCTTTTCAAGAAGTTGGATACCTAACCTTAATCATCCTGATCGATTATTTTATGATACTTAATGTGCAACTACTCTATATTATAAAAATGTATTATAATTTATAAATTATACAACCAAAACCAAAAAAAAAAAAAGAAACATTATTACCTGAAGTTAATTTTTTTAAATAGTGATTTTATTTCAGTTTGATTTTTTGTTTTTGAACCAAAAATAAATTTATACAACATAAAAATTGAGTTTACATTAATCACTAATCAGTAAATGTAATAACAGCAAATTATTAAATAACATCTATAGTATAATATGTAAGATTATCAGAGAATACATTCAAGTGGTTAAAATATGTTATTACCTATTGAAAATTTTTTATTTTAATGATAATCCAAAAGCATAAAATAGTTATATTTATTTATCTATTGGCACCTGCAAATTGTAGATTTTTAATCAGCGTTTTAAATTAAGTTGAAATGAAATTATTAATTAAATTTATGTAGTTTATACAATTTTAATCAATGAAAAACTTGTAAATGATATAATTATATAAATTATTGACAATAAATATTAAACATTAATTTATATTAATTTTGGCTTAACCACATAAACGTATACATTACTGATTAATCAATTATATACTTAACATATTATGACGTGATACAAAAACATAATACCTATTTTAGATAATTATTGTAAAAGAAGCATTATAATAATAGGTAGGTACCTAGTATAAACAGTATGGTAACGTAATTAAAGACCAGCTTCTGTTGTAAAAAACTATTTTATTTAAAATGATTGGTACCTATAACAAACAAAATTTAAGATACCTACTCTGCAAGTTGTTTGTTTATGACTCGTGACAACATCATATTGAATTGTGAATTGTGAGTTGTTGTTTTTGATACAAAAATATTCTTTTGCATAAAATAACATGCAACCGTTTTAGATAAAACTATCTATGATAATTATTTTAGACATTCTTTACTTATATTTAATAATTGCAGCCAAACGGATAACAGAGATCTTCGGTAATAATGGGAGACACATTACACGAAGTGTAAAATTATTTTACTTTCAATCATCGTAAAATCTAAGCAGCACGTCCAACGACCGAATATATGCTATGAGAGCCCTCGGTAATGAATTATCGCGCACGTTAAATGAACGTAATTTAATATGATATTTAAATTGTCATTATCGTCGTACGTTAAAAATAACGACAAAGAAAAAATTAAAAAGTGAATAATAAGCCCAGGGCAGCAGCGATCGCCGCAACCTGAAATATGCCACTATTATAAATTATAATCAGTATTCAGTAATCACTATAATAGTAGTATAGTAGTATGAGTACGACTACCATCAACATTCAACAGCCAGCACTCGGCACTCAGTGATTAAATGTAGATCAGCGGACAGCGGATCAGCCCGCAAGTTCGTGATTGATAAAAAAATTTAAAAACCATGATAATATATTAATATTTTTAATTTATGGATAAGATAGGAATAATCACAGATATATAAAAATTTTTATATATCTGTGGGAATTGACATTTCTAGGATTTGACATCGAGATAGATAAGAATAAGATGGAGTGCGTAGTGCGTACGACGCACTCCCTATATCAGTAACGAGAAAAAACGATCAGGCGCGACCACGATTGAGGCCGGTGCGAGCATGGAAATAGATTTTGTTATCAAAAACTGTTTACCACGGTTGTGGTAAGTTGAATTAGTTGTACCTTATTTTGTACACGGCTATTGTAGTATTGTACACATACACACAAACACACATAAACACATAGTATATATTATATAAATATATGAGGCATAGTACGCATGTACGATGACTAAGATATGTGTAGGATGTAGATTGTAGGTGTGTGTAATGTACTAATACTACTAATGTGTGTTTAAGCTTTAAGAGGACATGACACATGAGGACGTTTTACCGATACGACAACGAGTGACGATGATATGCCGTCCTACGGATGATGTTTGTTAAAAAATATTGTAGGACGTATACACCGAGACATCTAGTACAAAATGTGAAGTACATACAGTTTTATTATTTTATTAGAAATAAAAAAAAAAAAATAAATAATATTTATAATGTTAGGTAGTATTTAATAACAGAATTATGAGTGTAATAATTCTAGTCATGACTGCAGTGATACATTTACAATCGTAGTAATAATGATATTTTATAGTTTTTTATCATATTAAAAGAGAAAAAACGACGATGTGTTTGGTGCTCAAGTATGTATTTATACTGTTATGGCTTATATACACTTTCGCCTCCATTATACTTTTATTCAGCAAGGGACTATTACTGCACAGAGATGTGCTGCCTAATAAATCTATTTGTGAAACTGATGTCGATTCTCTCCAAGAGTTGACACAGTATTGCACAAAAACCAATACAAAAGTGGTAATGATAATTATTGATGCATTACGCCATGATTTTGTCATTCATTCTGAACAGGATATGCCATATACGAACAAGATCACAGTGTTCAGAGACATATTGGCCAGTTATCCAAAACAATCAAGATTATACAAATTCATTGCTGATCCCCCAACCACTACTATGCAAAGATTAACTGCTCTTACTACTGGAAGTTTGCCTACTTTTATAGATATTGGTTCAAATTTTGCAACTGAAGAGTTATTGGAAGATAATGTTATAGATCAATTAGTTAATAATGGAAAAAAAGTTGTGTTTATGGGAGATGATACATGGGCAAATTTATTTCCCAAAAGATTTTACAGAAATTATACATATCCAAGTTTTAATGTTTGGGATTTGGATACTGTTGATGAAGGAATTAAGAAAAACTTATATCCTGAAATTGTGAAGGATGATTGGGATGTGTTGATTGCTCATTTTTTAGGAGTTGACCATTGTGGTCATAGATATGGTCCAAACCATAAAGAAATGGAAAGGAAGCTTAATGAAACAAATGTTATTTTGAGGTGAGAAGTTTTTTACATCTTATTTACTATTCAGTTTATCACCGTTCTTCTAGTTTAGAGGTATTAATATATTTATTTATATTTCAGAGACATATTAAAAGAGATTCTTGGACGTGAAAATATTATGCTTTTTGTATTTGGTGATCACGGAATGACATCAAATGGTATGTAAATATATATTTTTTCCATTAAATATAAATATTATTTAATATTTATAAAGATGACTATATTTTCAGGAGATCATGGGGGAGAATCTGAAAATGAATTAACGTCTGCTCTTTTTGTATTGTCATCATCTCAAGAATTACAACCAAAAACAGAAAATGATATAAAACAAGTTGACTTAGTACCAACTATATCAACAATAATGGGTGTTCCTATTCCATTCTCAAATATTGGCTCTCTTATAAAATCAGCTTTACCACAAAACTTTCATTTAGTCAATAGTATTTGGAGAAACGCTAAACAAATTAATGATTATCTTACAACATACTCATTAAAAAATGACGAGCTTAATGACAAGCATATTCATTTTATTAAAGATTCATTCAAAATGTTAGATATTCAACATAATACATTCGTGAAAAGTTGCGAAAACTTTATGCAACTAAGTAGAAGAGCATGTGAAGAAGTTTGGATACGTTTCGATGAAAGTTCTATTTATAAAGGTTTAGTCCTAATGTTTGTATCATTATACTTTAGTTTCTTACTTGTTGGCTCATCTGCTCTAGATAATTATGATAAAATCACTGGTACACAAGTGCTCATTATGTTTTCTATAGTTGTTCCACTGAATTTAATTGCATTTCTATTTTATTTTTATAAGATAATTCATATAACTGTCGTATTTTTTATTACTGGATTTATAGGTACTATTTTTCTTGCCTTATTTTGTGTAGCTTGTTGGTCATCATTAACACAAGATTTTCTTAATACAAACAAACCTGATAAAATATTAATACGTATATTTACTGTATTAACTACTCTTGGATTTTTTTCCAATAGTTACATTGTTGAGGAGTCATATGTATTGCATACATCATTTGTTCTCTTACTATGGTATCTTGTTGTAAGATTTAAATTAGAAAACAGAAAAACATGGTTTCGCAACAAAATAAAACCTAAAAATTTTTCACTTAAACATTGGATCACATCATTAAACTGCAAGGTTGTATGGTGTTCAATACTGTTATGCATTATATTGCGTTACTCTCATTCATTTTGGAAATGCCGTGAAGAACAAGGATGGTGTTTTGAAGATGGAGCTCAAACCAAAACTGGAAATTCAATAATTTCCATAATTGTTATAGTAATTGCTGTTACTCTTGTACATAAGTCATTGAAATGTTCTGGAAATCTAACTGGATGTTCTTTAAATGTTTATTTGTCTTCATTTTTGCCTAGAATATTTAGTGTACTGATATCTGTTCATTGGATATTTGAATCTTCATTTCAACATGTCAAGCATACCGTACCATACATTGCATACATACCAAATGTTATTATATTATTTACTGTATTACTAATAATGACATTGTTTGTAAGCCCATTACTTGTACATTATGTAGACTTACAGGAAGGAAAAGCAAATCAATCGGAGAATTTTTATGAACTAATTTACAGAATAGTTAAAAATATTGTGAAAATGCAGTTAGGTCCACACATTCAAGGTTATCCAATAGTTTATGGACTTGCTACAGTTTACAGTGCAACATTTCTGATATTTTCAATATTACTATGTATTTTCGGAGGATTGCTATTTGGATACGTATATGCTGTGTCAGTAGTTATCATGATTATTTCCATCTGGATAATGGCCATGATTGTTTCGGTCATAAGGCATAATCAGTGTACCAAAATCAGTTAGTATTTATTAATTACTTTGTACAGATTGTTCGTTATGAATGTATACATACATATATAAATATATATATATATAATATCTTTTTAAGTTAACAAATTCACAATGAAAATTAAATTTACTTACTACGTAATATACATATTATGAACATTTTGTAGGTTACTTGATATATAACTGTATGCAAAAAATTTAAAATTATTGTTTTAGATGAATTATATACTGTAAACTGGCTGTATATTTTGCTGTGGACTTTATCATCGTCATATTGGTTCTATGGTACTGGACATAATCCTTCATTCCCTGCAATACATTGGAATGCTGCATTTGTGTTACAATCAGATATAGAAAACAATACATGGCTTCCTGGATTTTTTATTTTAGCAAATACATTTTTTTCACATGCTGTTCATGCATTTTTATTACCGGTAATTTTATTGAAAAATAAATTTTTCTTATGTAAATGTTTGGTTTAAAGTATGTAAAGTTTTTTTAAAATTATTGTTATTATGTCTTAATAAACTTGTCATTGTTAAATACATAAATAATTATATATTTATGAATATTCTTAAAAATTGTCTTTAAAATATCTTAATGTTTAACACAATTTTCATAAATTTATAATATTTTTTATTATAGCTGCTATTAATTTGTCCATTTGCTATTCATGGTGCTTGGTCAGGAAAATCATTGCCTCCCAAAGATGAAGATGAACAAACAATGGCTAGAGGTGAATTATTATTAGCTGAAAAATCTAGACAGATGATACATGGTGCATTTGATTTAACTGCTAAATATATTCTGGTCAATTGTTTTAGGGTAAATATTAAATAAATACTATCATTTAAATTTTTAATGATTATACAAAATACAATTTTTAATATTAGGTGGCTATGGTCATGGCAGCAGCTACCATTCATTCACGTCATTTGATGATGTGGAAAATTTTTGCTCCAAAATTGATATTTGAAGGAATAGCACTATTTATAACATTGCCTTTTTCTTTTTTTGGATTTATTCTTATGTATCGTGTAACTCAACACATAAATGTGTTGTTTGAAAGAATTATGTCACAACATTCAAATTAATTTTTTTTTGTACATTTTATGACTGTTTAAAGTTAAAAGTTAAAATTTCTTCTCAAATAATTTAAGTAATATTTTTTATTAATTCTAGATTCATTCACGTATATATAAACCTTAGATTAAAAATATACTAAAAAGTAATTTCATTTGTGATTTAGAAATATCAAAACCTTTTCTAGTAATATAGTTTTATATTTATAGAGCTTGACAGTTGATCATATTTCACATGTTAATTTTGTGTTAATGTTTTGAATTAATTTTTATGTTTTTTTTTTAGTTATAATATATAAGCCATGACTGATTGTAAGTAGATAATTAAAATCATTCTTTGAGTAGTTATATATTCATTGTTTTTTGAATCCTTTATTATTATTATTATTATTATCATTCAATGTTGTTTACAATTTGTTAATTAAAAAAATAAGCAACTTCGATAGCTAGGAGAATAATAATAATATTTTTGAATCCTATAAAATTAACCATCAACAATAAATTTGTACTCTAGTATTATTGATTCCTATATATACCTCTTTCTTACTAAATGTGATGCTTTAGTCATTGCTGCAAAATTATTTGGTGTATTAGCTTCTTTGAATGGCCAATAATCAACTGTTTTTTCTTTTAAAATAACATTTAAAAAATTATTATGTCTTATCAAATGTTCAAATAATGAAGTACATAAAACTGCATTCCGATATAATATTTAAAATTAATAAAAAATATACCTTGCGTGTGATATTACATAAAATATATACCGTAGAAACCTTTTTTTTTGTGCTAAAAATGGTCCACTTTACCTTAATATGTGGGGTGAAGTGAACCAGCCATTTGTTTTTTATTAAAAACCACTTCAATTGATTCTAGTTTTGAAGTGGACCACTAAATTACATTTTTAAAAAATAACTAAATAAAATGTTGAGCATTAAAAATTGTTTTACTATGTTTATCCATAAAATATGAGCAATTATTTCAATTTATACAGAAAATAATAAAAAAAACTTTTCTGTTGCTTTTCAAAATGAAAGTTAAATTTCAACTTTTTTAAACTTTCTTGGTTGTACTTAAAATTATAGCGACCAGAATAGTTTTACTTATGAAATATCTCCATCAACCTCCCTATTTTGAAGTTAAAAGGTTAACAAGAACCTATTAAACACTTTTAAAAGTATGAAAAATTATACTAGTCTTACTTACTTTTTAGTGATATGTGACTTTTGAAACAAAAAAAAAAAAAAAAACAGTAATTTTTTGTAAAACAAAAAGATAAGTATTGCTGAGGATCGTTTTATACGATTGTTATCACTAGTATCAAAAATTTTTCATTATCATACTGCTAAGGACTAAGGAGGTAAAATTGACCAAACTTATTTTGATGAAACCATTTTAATGTTATACTGATGAATATTCAAAAAAATGAGATTGGTCTACTTCACACGTCGAGGTCCACTACACCCCGTTCTATGGTAATAACAGATAAAATTAAAATGTTAAATAATTATGACAGTTAACTTCAGTTTTATGTAGATTTTGGACAAAACAAATTAGGTATTTATTGATTTTACATAAATGTTATATTTATTTTTCTATGAATATTTCATGGATTTCTTTGAAAACTTAATTAAAACAGAACTTTCTAAAATATAAGTTTTAATTTATCACTTTCAAAACAATAATGATGTATTGATCTAGTACTTAGTAGTGATACTACTGTCTTATACTAGGATAAATGAAGAGTTGCCCTGTGCTTAGCTCTTATTTTCTTAAATCCATCTAAGTTAAATGATATATATAATACAATATATATTTAACTTATATAATATAACTATTCAGTGGCGCAATTATCGGGAGTGTTGGGTGTGCAATTCACAGGGGCCCCTCGATTAAATCTCATATACGATATTCCAACTATATTCTGTATTATATATGTCATACTATATTATATTTGTTTAACTGTTTTGAATTTAGTGAATACCTAATTCGAATTTACGAGTACCTACCTATGTGAGAAATCAGTGTACCGTATAACAGTATACCAGGGATGGCCAACCCAAATGATCTTGAGGGCCACTTTGTAAATACATCACAATTCTGTGGGCCGCATATAGGGTAGACAAAAAAAAAAGGTCATCAGCCCCAAAATATTAATATAAGTAATCACATATTTTATTCAAAATTAGGCTACATATAAAAATATAAAATTATTTAAAAAAAATTAAAATATATAAAAGTTATAATAAAAGTATTTAATAAAAAAAAAAATTACTATTTAGTGAGATATTTGTTTATTAGATTAGAATTATTACTTTTGTTGCGATTACGTTGTTAATAATACAGATACCGCGTTGTACGGGCATTCCAGAATATTCTATCGGCGCAAAAATATTTTTTTTGTAAATATTTGATAAATGTCGCGGGCCGCAAAACTTTCCAAGGCGGGCCGCGGGTTGGCCATCCCTGCAGTATACAGTAAATATGCGTATAGCGATATTAATGACTTTGCTGCCTTAAAAACAAGAAGAGTTATTTTTATGTTTGATTATCTAA
>VUJU01003603.1:0-24613 GCA_009835225.1 Aphis craccivora | reverse complement strand
AATAATAATAATTAGGAGACAGATAAATATCCACAAAAAGCCTCAAAAAATGCTGTAATAAGCTACAATATATGCTCTTAAAAGATCAATCAAAAATATTTTATTTAAAATTATGTTAAAATTTAGCATAGTATAATTTTTTTTTTCGATTTTTAAAATAATTTTCAACATAATAATAATTTTTTAAAAAAAACAAACTACATTCGGTTGGTTTTTTTTTAATCTAATAATAAAGGGTTGCTTAGACCATTAATGTTTACAGATATTTTGTAAACTTGGTGTACCTATTGGCTCTGGCCTTAAGAGGCCACTGGTTTTTTGCTAGTTAATGATGTGCCTAAAAAGTATAATAAAAAATGTGTGTTTGAATAATGTAAAATAGGTACATTAAAATCTCTAAAAAATCAGTATAAAATATATTGTAAGTATTGCTATTGTTCTACTAATAAAGTTTACTGTACGTCTATACAGTAGTGTTGAAGTAAGTCACTATATGTATGTGTTAAATTTGGATTCATTAATATATCAATACATATAAAATTAATCAATTATGAAATATCTAAAATTAAAGCTATTTTTATTTATTAAGTATGTAAGTACAATAAAACTTGTTGAAATAATGAAATATATTTAAAAAACTAAAAATTATTGATCATATTGATTTAGAAAAAATGAATAAAAATTCCAAAATTAGGCTTAATAAATTAAATTTGTCAAAAAATTGCAAAATAATAATTTTTAATTACACTTTGTGTTAAGTAAACTATGTTTTGTTTACAAATTCTCAGCACTACCTAATAGTAAACCAGAGTTTACGACACATTTAGTGAGTTATCAAGCTCAATTAAATCAATTTTTTGTAATTTTAATAAGATATAAGTAATAAAATATATAGCTTCTTGCCCATAATGTATTTTTTTGTATTCTTGTTTATATAATTATTTTAAATTATTCATGTTGCAGATCGAAGCAGTGAAAAAATAGCTGCTGTTAAAGCATATCTAGAAGCTTCCAAAATGTTAAGAAATTATGATGATCCATCTCAAGATCCAGTGTTCAGTCAAGTCACTACTTTGGATCTGGGAGAAGTGGTACCTTCCATCAGTGGGCCGAAAAGACCACATGATCGCGTGTCTGTATCTGAAGCTCAAAAAGATTTTAAAAGTTGTCTCACAAACAAGGTAAGTAATTTTTTATAATTGAATATATTTTGTATAGATACTAAAAATGTGACATGTGTGTCTAGTTTATTTAATAATATAATGCCATAGTAATGAATAGTGATGATAATAATAATAATATTTATCAATTTATAATATCTATTTCAATTCATTGATGAACTTGGACATCTTATTAAAAATAGCAATTGCATATTAGAATGTAAATAGGTACTATTATTATAGTACATTAAATCAGTATAATAATGCATTATTAGTTTTCATTTTCTAAAAGCATTAGACATTAACTGTAAAACATGATGACATACTTTTTCATTATTTGATAAGTATTGCATTTATTATTAATCAAATATAAAATAGCAATAGATTTAACAAGGGATTTAACTGGATTCCTAAGTTACTGTTATGCATACAATATTTACCTAACACCTAAGAGACAACAGTATAATATAAAAAACGGTTAATATAATTAATACACTACTATATTATTAAAGGTACTACTAAACAAATTTTTTTACAAACAATACTAGTAATTCATTTTTATTTATAGTAAATAGTAACTCAGAGGTATTAACAGATATTTATAAATAGTAAATTTATAATTACAAATTAATAATGGTGTACATACCTTGTAACCAAATGTTTTATAAATATTAAATACTTAGTCTGATAAAATATTTAATCCGTCAAAAATTAAAATGTATGCTTCATGAATTGTCACCAGTGATAGTTTAATTATGAGTACCAACTAGAAGCAATTCATGGTGCTCACATAAAATTTCTTTATATTCGACCATAGATTAATAAATTTAATTATACATTTTTTGAAACACTATACTACTAAAAATAAGCGTTAAAATTTTGGTTTACTAACTGGCGATTACAATTTCATTGCGGATTTTGTTCATTACTGCTATGATGAATTAATGTAAAATTGAATAGTGTCAGAAATTACGTTATAATGTCTTTTATAAAATAAAATGGTAAGCATTTTAAAGTTATCTGTATTGTTTTATTTGCATTATTTATTTGTTTAATGAGATTATGTTGATCGTCTTAATATATTTACGTGGACCTTGTATGTTCATGTTCTATATTTTTTTCTATTTATACATTTTACCAAATTAATGATTTTTAAATTGTATTATTATTTTTAAGAATTATTGATAATATCTTATATTAACATAGTAATACAATATATTTCAAAATTCAATAACTTTCTCTAACAAATTATTAAGTGCTAAAATACAATTTTTATCAATCATAGAATTTTAATTGAACAGTGGCAGTTTTGATCTAACTTCAAGGGAGGGGGTTGTCAAAATGTCAACCCCTACCCCTGAATAAAATTACTATCTAGGTATTAAGATACGGGTTGCATTAATACATAGCATAAAAAAATCGCCCAGGGGGGGCTGATCGTAACTGCCACTGTAATTGAAGCCCCATAGGCTGACAACATTTATTTGTTCTACAGTGCAAGATAATTCAGGAGATTACTAATTAATGAATATTTTATAGTAGTGCTTTAATTATTGAGTATTTAATTTAGCTCAGGAACTATTTTACCCAGTAATGTCTGTATTTTATTAAACTATAGACCATACATCATATAATACTTCTAGTATCTACTTAGTACCTACCTACTCATTTCCATTTACTCTATATAAATTATTTAAGAATAAACACATAATTACCAATTATTAGGTAATATTATCTAATCAATATTTGTTTAATTATTATAGAAAAAATGATAAGAAATATTGAGATTCCAATGTGCATATTAAATAAACCTCAAATGTTAATTATATAGACACAATTTTTTTGTTAAAATTTATTAAAAATATCTATTATTTACGGATATGGAATAGTCACAACTTAATTATTTTCTAAAAATATTTAAATATACTACTGATTATTGTATTTGACATTTGTCTTGAATTTATAAACTTATAAACTTAGATTGATGAGGGCGATTTAATTTTAGTAATTATGTATATTTCGGATTGGACTTTTAAAATTTATCTTATATATTAATACATATAATAAATATCTAATATATAATAATTATCTTTTCAACTTTATAAATTATAGTAATTATAGTATATCATAGTAAAAATACTTCCTGTATTTAAAATGAAGTTTTATATTACTTCATTTTAAATAAAATTAACCAAGAGCTTTTCTTTTGTTTCTATGCAATTTGTTTTTTATCATATATATATATAATAATATTATTGTAAATCTTAGTTTTTATAGATGTAATAAAAAAAAATTCTAAAACTTGAAATCATTAAACTTATTTTATACGTAAAAAAACCTATTAGCTTTTGAGAATTTATATCGGCTACCTATATGTCAAATGTTATTTATTACGGTTTAATTTTCTGCATAAAAAAGATATTTTCTGTTTTCTGTTACAACTAATATACATTGTACTGAATGAATAATAATAATTAACTGTGTCCAAATGGCAACTTACGTAGTAAGCTGTCCACTTAATACTTAGTCTGTTAAAAACTATATTTGAAGTATTTAACTAGTCAATAAAATAAGAAATTATATATTAATTAATTATAATACAGAATGTTATGCAAATTTGAGGGAAGATTGACAGTGAAGAGGAAAGCTCATAGAACTACCAGTATATATTTCATTAAGTTATAAAATATTGAGATCTTTTGGCCAGTTTTTATTTAGGTAGACGTCTATTTGGATAGCTATGAGTGTAGTTGGTTTGATGATAGAAGTTCCGCAGCGCTTTGATGCCCAAAAACCCAAATTTGTTGAAGGAGACTCATTTTATATTTAAATAGGTACTTAAAAATCGACTATAAGACTAAAGATTTAATAATTCTTAAAATGTAAACAATGAATGTGTAAAATATAATATTTAACATTTTTGCAATGTTAACTAAAAAAACTTTGTAATCAATAATTATAAGCTGAAATAATTTTTGACGTAAAAAAATATATAAAACTTAACATGAAATAATTAATATATCTTATCGCTGAACATACTTAACTAAGTGACTATAAAGTATAAAACGTACATGTATATATAATATAATAGAACTCTTTGTCCAGAAATATAATAGGTAGTTAATTTAAATTTAATAGACAGTTTGCCCTTGTAGTTTGTACCTTCAGGCTAAAATAAATATTTGGTTCATACTACTATTGACAGTTTTCAGACTAACTATAACATTCTATAGTGTAAGATAATATATGTAACTAATAAGAATTATACATACATTATAATATTATAATAATCGTAGACTGTTTTTGCATCATCTACAGAGTACCTATATCCTATGGGAAGTGTAAATGTTACTCCCATAGTGATGTAGTTACCTTAAAATAGATCCAAAAGACAATAAAAAGAATTAACACTACCTAGGTACTACAATAACAATTAATATAATAATAAAATACTTTAAAATTAAAATATATACATTCATCACATTGAGTTGAAGTCGCCGAGTGATGTTCATGGGAACTTCGCAGGTAACATTGACATCTTTAGTACGTCCAACATTCGCTAAAGAGGTTTATGTTACCAAACGGCGTTCACCATTAATATGATTAATACGAATGATTTAATGCTGAAGTCCTTAGTATTTTAGAATTTCTCGGAGTTCGCTAGTCAAATATACACGGACCACAAGAAATCCTAAACACTACCAACTCCATAAATATTTGCTAATATAAATATGTAGGGGAGCATTAACCATTAATGCACGTTTTCGGACAATACCGCATTACACATCATCTCCATCACTATCGATGACATCCCCGGCGCACAGTATCCCGTCATCAAAGCTTTAAGTATCCCTAGACGTATACGACCTAAAACTTTGATGAACAAGAAAACGTACGTCGGACAATAATAAAAACATTTAATGAATAAAATCAGCATACTATATTATACTAAATAGGTACCAAGTATAAAACACGCGGTCGATAGTAACATATTATTATCATTTTATTATGCAATACAAAAATCATACAGCATTTTGTCCATAAAGAAGAACGTTTTTTATATCACCTATTTAATTTCATTACTAGTCTAGAATACTTGCGAATCATAAAGTGCACGTCGAACGACAGCGAACTCGCTTACTCATCGGCGTTGGACAACGATAAATACTTTAGAGTTTAGAGCTTAGACGCACGCGGAAACGAGCTGAACGATTCTTGAATTGATAGTTGATACTCGACTTCTCGACTGGCTTGGGTAGTGGACTAATCGTAGCGCGTGCCCCCACCTCTTTGTACAACCGATGAGCTCCTTTGACAAACTGCAGAACTCCACACCATACACGTTCGGAAATAATCGGAAATCACTCGGAAACCAGTTGGTGTTGGTTTTCCTAGCTATAGTTATTTATAATTATTTGGTTTCGGTATTTCATATTATTAAATTTATACCTATTCTTAATTTATTGTACAATCAATAAACATGATATAATTTTGAACATGGGTATGTGGGCATACCTATATTATTTCTTTATCTATGGGCATATTTGCAAATTTTGTTCAGATTTTGTAACGTGCGAAGTGTGCAAACTACATTATTTTAATGCACATTAAGCATATTATTTAGATAATTTCTAATATTTTCTTATAGACATATTATTTTGTTATTTTAGCAAAACGTATTAGTTGACGAGTTTAAGAAAAAAAATAAGGATTATAGTTCTTAATACTTTCTCATACTAACAAATATTTTAAAATCTAATTTTTCCTACATATTAAAAGTATTGTTTTGTTATTATTTTTAGTTACGAGAGCCATTAATTATTATGAAGTATTTATTTTCTTCGTAATTTAAAAACCGCACTTTGTTGAACACATTGAATATTAAAAATGTCATAATTGTATTCATGTATGATGTGATAATCACACAAAAAGATAATAATCTTTATTCTTTATATTATACTATTATGTCTAGACTAGATAGTAGATGGCTACTATTCGGTAAACGATTTATAAAATTAATAATATTTATGAAAGATAAATAAAAGAAATAATAATAATAATTCATAATTGTAAAAATAAATATTATATAATAAATATCATTATTTATTATTTATTAGTAACCTAGGAATTGTTATAAGTTTATAATAATGTTATTATTATATTTTATTACATAAAAAATGCAAACAAAAGTAATATTCGTGCAATAAAATAAACATTTACATTTACATTGTAATTCATTGCTTAGTATACTTAGGTTAATTTTAAGCAAATCATATTATATAGTAAATCAAATATCTGAAATCCAAATAGGTAAAAGAATTTCTTGAAACAGGTTGTTTTACTAATTACCTACCATCTTACAGAAGATGCTTTACAACACTTGTGATTTTTTAGATTAATTAGAACAATTAAAATATTTTTGTCATTTTGCATTTGTTTTTTATAAAAAAGATAACTAAAAATATAAACAAAAATCACATTATCGAGTTATTTAAGTACATAAATAAAAATATTTAGAAATATAAATGTAGGATAGTAAATATAGTAATTAATTTTGGATTAAGTCGCCTTTTAATATTTATTCTTTCGAAAAAAAGTTTCAAGTTCATAATTTACGAGAGAAAATATAATATAATATTGAGTATCCCATAAACTAACAAAAATCATGTTTTTGATTATATTAATGAATGAAATCTATAATAATATCCTTTTAAAAATTAAATTCTTTTTTTTTCCGTGTGAAAAATAGTTATAAGTGTTATAACTTTGAAGTATCTATACCTAATGGCACTATATTATTATTAATTGTATTACTCTGCTAGACCCAAACGGCGAACACACTATATAAGCAAATAGTTCATGAGAACGCGATTTTTAAATCGCCCCAAATTAAATTCTCTAGAAGTCTAGAACACGATGCTTACACAGATACAATAGCATTTTACGCGGTTAAAATTCACGCCATAAACCAACGTGTTAATTTTACTCGTCTTATGCTGGTCGTGACGCCTCGTGATTATCCATTTCATTGGTTGTTTATTTATGTAATTTAGTAGGTAACAACAACGTCTTTAGATTTAACATTATATTACTAAAGACGAAACTTGTTACCAAAAGAAATTATTCATAAATCGTGATTAAAAATGCTAATTGAATGATTTCTTTCATAGAGTTCATACTTAATGATTTACATGAAATACTTATAGTTCAGAATATCAACAATCAAATAATTCATGGCGTTAAATCCCAATTAATACATAATAATAATTACAGTAGGTAATTCTTGAAACTACAGGGTAACAGAGTTCGTCTGGGAAGTTTTATATTTCTCACTCACAAAACAAATCTGTTACCTGATAGTATTCAAGCTGCAATATTGCAGACTGTAGCACAACTAGTTTTGATAGTGAACATCTTAAGTGCAATTTATTGTTTGTTTTGTTATTTTAATTATTTAATTAAAATATACTAAGAAATAAGAATACAAATGTTATTTGTTGCCAACCCATGTTTATGAATTGGACGTTAATATGCATTACATATTAAAATTTAAAGTATGCATTATTTATTTATTTCGCTTATGAATTATGACCATAACACACTTGTAATATCTAAGTTTATATTACAATAAATTCAAACCATTATATTATTATCATCATCTACTAATAGCGTAATAAGTAGTTACAAAATTAAAAACTTAAAAATGTAACTCAAAATAGTTGCAAATCACCACTACAGATTAATAGTATATAATTCTAGTCACAAATTCAATTACCACATGTTACTGAAAAATATACTATAAAACGACAGTGTCAGCTTACGAAAACAAATTACAAAATTATTTAATAAAATTATTATACTAACGTAAAGTAGGATTTTAGGAGGTATAGTTATGAATAAAACGATATACATGAACATTAAACAATATTAATAGTGATTTATACTAACCTCAGGAGAGCATAATATTAGTGTATTGTATAGTATCCATCCGAATATCCGATAGATATTATTATTATACTTTAGAAAATTTGCTAGGATCCTGAAGATCCAGATGCGCTGCGTTGGTACGTACGTTAGTGGCGAATGACGATGAACTACTGAAGTCTGAAATGCTGAATAGTGAATACACACTGGCACACTGTCCTTTGGGCCCAAAATATTTCACAATATATATGTAGACATTTATTGTAAATAATACATTGTATTGTATGTGATAGTCGAAGACGGAAGTACCTAACACCCATGGTCAAGAATACCTACCTGCTAGACATAAGAAATAAATGTCACCACCAAGGGTCTACTCCCCGATCTCTGCGTGTGTTCCTAATTTTTTTCTACCTTTTATATTTTTTCATCTTCTATATAGTCGTATTTACCGGGGAGTAACATGTGAAGTTTCTTTGACTTCATATACGGTATACCGTAATAGTCGTTGTCCCAAATAAATGTATTATTATATGTTCCGACTGTAAACATTTTTGATAAAATTATCCAGGTAAACGACTTCGAATGAATAAAAACATTTCAGGCTTCAGTATTTTTCAATAGATACTCAGTAGAATGTCTGAATGTTTAAGCGTCTTTAACTGTATTATATAAAAATATAAAATAATAACAAACATGATGACTGATGAACAATTGTATACAATAATCGCCAATCCGATAAAATAGTATAGAAATGTTTTGTTTTTTCTCACACACATTTCTATTAAGAAATATTAATATTATCAATATTATTATCATGATATTATAACGCGTAATCATAAACAATACGAAGCGTTTCTTTTAAATGTACCTATTGACATTTTCATACTTTCTAATTTCCAAAAAAACCGTTTCAAAACAATTTATGTTTTAGTTTATCACCTCGTTGTGGTTTAGATTTGAGAGGCTTTATAGATAAATTATGTACAAATATATTGTTTTAGTGTGTTACTGAATTGTTGGCCGCTTAGCCACTATATAGTATATTGGTCTATATGAAACGTTTTTGAAACCAAATATTTTGTTTTAATGCTGTTTTTCGAATGTCATTTGTCAATGTAAATTCTCAATGGAAAAAACTATTTTTTTTTCAAAATAAATACATTTTTATTTATTAAATTTAGTTTTTGACTTTTACACGCTACAAAATCGTGAAATTAATTTGAATTATTTTTGCAAGAAATGCTGGTTTAGTGATATTAGCGTCTTATAAAAATAATTAATATTAATTTCACGATTTTGTAGCGTGTAAAAGTCAAAAACTATATTTAATAAATAAAAATGTATTTATTTTGAAAAAAAAAATAGTTTTTTCCACTGAGAATTTACATTGACAAATGACATTCGAAAAACAGCATTAAAACAAAATTGTTGGTTTCAAGAACGTTTCATATAGACCAATATACTATAAAGTCTATATACCTAATGGCTAAGCGGCCAACAATTCAGTAATACACTAAAACAATATATTTGTACATTAATTAAAAAAAAATACCTACTTCATGTTCATCACCTATCGTAATAGGATGTGTGTATGCATATTTTGAAAAAAATTACGTGTTTTTGTTATAAAATATTTCTTTTTCAAAGATTTCCCCTGCAAATAAGTTGTATGTGTTCTGATAAATAATAATCATTAATCAATATTGAAATATTAAAATCTCTGTTTATTTTAGTACCATAATATGACGATTTAAGATTTTATCTATAAAATCGTAGTTAATAGTTATAATTATATTTTAGGCCCTTAATTGGCTTGCTTATATTACTTTTATACCTATTAAATGAAAAAAATTCAGCCAATTCATTGATAATTGGTAATATCATTGATTATAACTTATAAGTATTTATAATCAATGGTAATAATATGTTAAAGTAATAATTGGATTGTAGGTTTAAAACTTATAATACAGTGTTCCTATATAAAATGTATTATTATCTGATACGTATTACTAATAATAAACAAAATACAAATATTATTACCTGCAGCAATAGTTTGAATAATATTATGTCCAGGATCTATCGATACCTACTCATAATAATAAGATCCTTAAATAATATTATTGTCATATTTCTTATAGAATTTGGACAAAAATAGTATTTTATCATGGTTGAAATTTAATAGATTATTGTAATATTCATATTATTATATCATAATTGCTCATTTCTCATTAGTGTGAATATAATATAAAATCCAACTATAATTTTATAATTATTAATATTTTTAAATGGATTATATTCTCTATTTTAATCAAGAAATGCGTTGCATGTACATTTATATTTCTCGGTAATTAGTTTGCTTGAAATACGTATTAAACGAATAGCTATATTTCTCAGAAATCCGTTCACAAGTAATAAGTATCATTAATGTTTATAATATCTATATCAGTGATTTCCAACCTTTTTTCCTTGGCGGACCACATAGGTAAACAATTATCTTCAAGGGGCTACCAATCATAAAAGTACGAATAATCTGAATCTTAATCTAATAATATAATTTTGTTATACATACTTCATAGTAGTGTAGGTAAAACATATATAACATGTATAAGTACATTTTGGACTTGTTTTCTTATATTTCTTTCTTGTTTTTATATATTGTACATATTATTATAGGTATAGTTTGACTTGTACGCTCATTTTGCACGAGTAATATAGATATTAAATCGTAAAATTTATATTTGAAAATGCGCAACAGAAAAATCGCTAATTTAATAAGATTAAATTCTTTTTTTTTTTTAATTTTCTTTTTAATTTTAAACATTTGTAACTTTTTTTAACCTTCGAGGGCCACATGTGGCCCGCGGGCCTCGGGTTGGGCACAACTGATCTATATCATATTATATATAATATAATATTATAATACTTATGTGTTATAAGTATAATATAACATAATATAATATTATAGTGGTTTATTTTATTTAGAATGTTTTGTTATTCCGTTGGGATTTTGGAACACATTCTCCTCTCACGAAGACCTACAACAGGACGTAGTATAAAATAGGGATTTTTTTCTTCAGAATATTACTGAGCCCTAAAACCATAAATTGTTTTCGAGACAGTTTCTGCGTCTCAAAACCGTGTCCTGCAGTGCGCATTTTCATTTTTTTTTCGGTGAGGTACATTAAAAAAAAGGCAATAAGTGTTCTACATAATCATATAGTATCCTAGTTGACACGGACCTGTGAGATTCTATTGGAATTTCGGCCAGGTTTATTTTATTGTAATTTATTTAATATTTGGGTACATTTTTAAAATATAATAAGTAATAACGTATCAAATATGAAATAGCAATGGTATTCAAAAATAATTTCGACATAAGACATTTTTATTACATGATTTCAATTATTATTCTTTTTAGGTAATAGTTAGTAGTTACTTAATAGAAACTTCCATATTATTATGGATATAATAATAATATATTCTATTGTAATTTATAATAATACTATTTGGACATCGGATGGTATCACTTAGATTTTCGGAAATCGTTTTGTTATTTCTATGCATCATATCAGAGCCTATAATATAATATTAATAATGAAAATATAAATTTATAAATTCTCTTGCCTTCTGGGCTCCACGGGCCTTCCCACTAAAGTCGTACAATTATCACTTATAAATAGTCCTTTTATTCAAGGTCTCGGAATCGATATGAATCCCACTAATACAGACTTGTTTATAATCTCACGAATTCTTAGTACTGACTACTGACCACGGCGTGGTACTGACGTATTATGTTTTAGGTATCTAAAATAAATACGTTTTTATTTAAGGTGTGGTCGGTCAACCATTATTTTTAAATGCCTATTGATGTTCTAGTATTATAAAATATTAACACTAAACTGTGTTTTCAGAAAACATTTATTAATTGGGAAATATTTTCGGTGAATTGCAACTGTAATATTACGATTATTATAGTCGAAAGACAATTTCAATAATTCATATTATATTTTAAAATAATATATTAGATTTGTTTAAAATTATGAGGATATATTATTTAAAAAAATATAATAATTGATAATTATTATTTGAGTAGTTTCTTTAGTAATCGGCAGTGATGGGAAAGTTCTTTATAAAAATGAAATTGTTCAAGTTCAAGACATTAAATATGAACTAGTTCATATTCTTTTCAAGAATAAAAAACTTCTGAATAAAATGTGTTCAAAAATAAAAATTGCCAAATATATATAGTTATGTTCCATGAATATTAATGAGCAAACCCAAAACTTTTAAGATCATAATAAATAAGAACTTAGTTCACTTTCAAATTCTTTTCTTGAAAATTGAACTCGTTCATGTGAAGTTCACACAATATGAACGCGTTCTTTCTCATCACTGCTAATCGGTTAAAAATACCATTACAAAAAAAGTTGGATTAACAGTCCGAGTATACATTTTTTGTATCTAACAAAAAGTCCAAAAATACAAAATATCTTATTAAATTTTCATTTATAATTATATAGTAAAACTATTTAGATGTTAAAAAATATGTTATACTTTGTATTATTGGCATTAGTAAAGGATATGATCTACCGGGTCTGCGTGATCTACTATTAATGTATTAATTAAATATAGTTATTTTTTAAATTAAATTAAATTTTTATTTTTGTTTTGCTAGATAGGTATATTATGTATTGTTTCAACTAAACCTAAGTACATACAAAAATAATAAAATAGTTCTTTTTTCAAAATTATATTATACAACATTACAAAATATATACTACACTTTCGGGTGACATAATTTGTTCTATTAAATTATATTATTTTTAACAAAATATTAAAATAAATATTTGTGAGTGTTTTTAAATTTATTTTTCATACTTTAAAAAATAGAAATTGTATTATTTTTAGATTGGATTTAAAGGATTTAACATTAGTCCAGACAAATTGGATGCCAGCTGTGAATTCGAATTCAATAATCAAAAGTATACATTAAGACATGGATCAGTTGTCATTGCTGCCATTACTTCGTGTACAAACACAAGCAATCCCAGTGTAATGCTTGGAGCTGGTAAATAAATAAACTAATTTTGCATTAAAAAATGAAACATATCATTATCAAACAATTTTCGTTTCTTAGGTCTTTTGGCTAAAAAGGCTGTCGAAGCCGGACTGTCTGTAGCGCCATATATCAAAACTAGTCTTTCGCCTGGCTCGGGAGTAGTCACTTATTATCTG
The DNA here is from genome assembly GCA_009835225.1 of Aphis craccivora. Taxonomy (NCBI): domain Eukaryota; kingdom Metazoa; phylum Arthropoda; class Insecta; order Hemiptera; family Aphididae; genus Aphis; species Aphis craccivora. The sequence goes on along the minus strand of VUJU01003603.1, from coordinate 11,291 downwards.
CGAGAGAGCGGAGTTACCCCAGCTTTGACAGCACTTGGTTTTGACACCGTTGGATTCGGTTGTATGACATGTATTGGAAATTCTGGACCTTTGCCCGAACCGGTCGTAAACGCTATCGAGTCTGTAAGTTGAGGTCATATTATTGTTATCTAATCATTAATTATCAATAACTACCGATTAAACAAGGGATTAAACTGATTAAGGATAATAATTTATGATATTCTTGAGAGGTTTTGGTAAAAAAATACATAATTTAAAAGTCACTCGAGTCACAATTTCAACAGTATTACTATAATACTATACTTAGTAGTCAGTGCCGTAACTACCCTCCGTGGCGCCCTTGGCGAATTTTATTTTGGCACTTATTTTTGTTTTATTTCATGGTAGGTATCTATAATTTTTTTATAAATATAATAATATTACATTTTTACCGTATTAATCAAAATACTGCCATGGTATATTTTTTAAATAATCGAGTCTTAAAACCAAGTTACAAAAAAAAAAAAAAAACATTTTTATTTAACTCAAACGTGCCTCTTACATTACTGCGCCCTTGGCAAACGCCCATGTCACCAAGCTCTAGTTACGGCACTGTAGTAGTATAGGTACTAGCATACTATACAACTTATAAAAGTATGGTAAACGTGTCTGTGACCCGTGAACGTTTACTATTTCATTGCATAAAAATTAAATTTTGAACGAATAGTTCAATAGTAGTTGATATTACTATATTAGTTTTAAATCACTTATATAAGTTAAAAATAAAAATAAGTTTTTAAGTATAACTGAGTAGTAAGTTAGTAAGTAAGGACGCAACACCCGCATGTGTTGTCTTATTATAAGTGCGTAACATAGCAAATTTACGCTCATCAGTCATCAGATAAGTTTAACTTCGTTAGTTTAATGATTAGAGTAAATCATACTCTAATGGTAACAACATTAACTGTGTTCGTTTGTTCGTGTTTTACGATAATTGATTTACGATGATTTAGCAAATTATGCTGGTACATATAATACAACATAAATTAAAAATGATCAAAACTAGGGTTAGGATGCTTATGATTTTTCATATTTTTTTTAGATTGTCATAACTTCCATTCTTATATAGAAAATATGCATTTATTTTTTCAAAATATCAAAATTGTATTTTTCATATAGGTAATTGCATATTTTACCGTTTTTTATTTGCAAGCGCATAATTTGTGTATTTTATGCTTTTAAGCGCATATTTGACGATTTTCAATACAAAATGCTAAAAAATACCTTATTTTTTATAATATAATGAGCACATTAAAATTTAAAATAGTACTGACCCAATTAGTTTATATCCTATTTAGGTATTTGGAGAATAAAGTCCAGGAAAAAAACCTCGGCTATAAGAAAAAAGAGTCCCGTACCAACTAATACATCACATTTTTTTTAAATTTTACAGTGGACCTTTATTTCAATATAATTATGTAACACTTTTTTGACATAGGTATCTATAACCATATATATTGTATATAATATTAAATTATATGTACAAAATAAATGACAATTTTTGTTTGCTAGATTCTCTATAAATAATTAAATTTGTCTCTAAATATTTATTACAATTTTTAATTATTTTTTAATGCATATTTTTCAAATTTTACAGGTATATTTAGCAGTAGTTTTTAAACGCTTAAGTGAATACATATTCATACATTTTTTAGTCCATAAGCATCCTAACCTTACTCATAACTCACTATAAAACTGAATAGTCTGAATAATCGTAAAACATATTATGACGAGCAGGAAAGAAGACCTGCAACATTTTGAGGGGTACCCTTAATTATAGAATCGATTTCTATACATTGAAATATTTAAAAAAAAAATGTCTGCTTAAAAATTGGGAATAATAGTATATATTGCCATTTGCCATTAATAGACGTAATAAATATGATGATAAATCGTTAGAATATATATATTTCTTATTAAAAACGTCTTTTTAATGACCCAGTTTTCTGATCAGTTTTAGTTCAAAATAATTGGTATTTTTAAGTTTAAAAATCACTATAAAACATACATTTATTATTTTAACATTATAAAAATATTTTTTTTTAATATACTTGAATAATTATTTTTCGTATAATTCAGAACGAATTAGTCTGTTGTGGAGTTTTGTCCGGCAACAGGAACTTCGAAGGCCGCATTCATCCAAACACCCGTGCCAACTACTTGGCTTCACCGTTGTTGGTCATAGCGTACGCAATCGCTGGACGCATGGACATCGACTTTGAAACTGAACCTATTGGTGAGCAATAAGTTTTTTCAACTAAAAATGTAATGTCTACTTCATGGTTATTCCATAGATAATATATACATATATATACAACATATGTATATATTATCTATGGGTTATTCATCCTTGTTGTTATTATTCTCACTAATTAGAGCCCCCGATAGTTGAATTACGGGGAAATGCATTGACATAATATAATGTATATATATTATGTCAATGGGGAAATGCATGCTTATTGAATTTTCCATAGACATTATCTATGGAAATTTCCGACTTTCAGAATATATTAAACATTAAGTTCCTAAAAAAATAACTTACTCTTTAAGACTGTTGAAGTTAAAATTGTAATAATGGCAATTGTACTTAAAATGTATGTGTGTACATTGAAAAACAATACTTTTGATGTATTAAAAATCAAAAAATATTTTTCTTACTTTGTGACGTATCATTATATCATACAACATGTAAAAAAGATCTAATAAGTAATTCATACATACAGGCTACGCCTACATTGAAAACACTAACTATTCACTGGTTTAAAACCAAAAGGTTTTTATAGGAACTGTTTAAATACATAAATATACAATTTACTTTTAGATATTATTATAGGTACTAGGTATATTAATTTTTGATTTATGTTGTCATTACGACCTTTTACGATCTTTTAAGGAAAATATTTTTTTATTTTATATTTACTTCAGTAAGTACACATTTATGTAGGGTCTTAATGTCGTTAATCAATTTTTAGGTAACGATAAAAATGGTAAACCTGTGTTTTTGAAAAATATTTGGCCATCTAGAGCAGAGATCCAATCTGTCGAAAAACAAACTGTAATTCCTGCAATGTTCCAAGATGTCTACGCTCGCATTGAAAACGGTTCTAATGCTTGGCAATGTTTACAAGCCCCAGACGGTCAACTATACCCTTGGGATGTATCATCTACTTATATAAAAAACCCTCCATTTTTCAATGGCATGACTAAGGTATAAACCATATCAGTATGAATAGTATCTAATATAGTTTCGATACAAATATTTGTTGTTTAGACATTACCTGGAGTTCAATCAGTGAAAGGGGCTCATGTATTACTGTTTCTTGGTGATTCTGTAACAACTGATCACATCAGTCCTGCTGGTAGTATTGCAAGAAATAGTTCTGCAGCACGTTATTTAGCTTCAAGAAAGTGAGCTTAAGCATTTTATTAATTTCAATAATTGAATATGCTAGAAACTAATGTCCCAAATTTTTTTTAGTATTGTTCCTAAAGACTTCAACTCTTATGGCTCAAGACGTGGAAATGATGATATTATGGCAAGAGGAACATTCGCTAACATAAGATTAGTAAATAAGTTGGTGAAGAACACTGGACCAAAAACATTACACATTCCTAGTGGACAGGAGGTTGTACATATTTTGAATCTAATATTTTTTGTTGAGCTAATTATTATTTATATTTTTTTAGTTGGATGTCTTTGATGCAGCTCAAATTTACGCTAAAGAAGGAAGACCGCTCATTGCTATTGTTGGCAAAGATTACGGATCAGGTTCATCAAGAGATTGGGCAGCAAAGGGACCATTTTTACTGGTAATATATTTATATAATGTATACTGTATTATATACATTCCTTATAATTTAAACATTTTTAATTTTAAAATATTATATTGTTTTTATTATGTACCTACAGGGAATTAAAGCTGTGATTGCTGAGTCTTATGAACGTATTCATCGTTCCAACTTAGTTGGTATGGGAATAATTCCATTGCAATTCCGTTCCGGAGAAAATGCTGAAACATTAAAACTTACTGGTCATGAAATATATGATATAGATATTCCACAAAACTGCAAACCATTGCAAGAAATCCAAGTGAAAGTAAATAATAAATCAAAACAATATTTTTGTTAATTTATTTTGTAGCTAAATTATTCATTTTATATTTTTAGACCAACACAGGTGTCACATTTAATGCCATTTTGCGTTTTGACACTGAAGTGGATATACTATATCATAAACATGGAGGAATTTTGAACTATATGATAAGAAAAATGCTAGATTAAATTATTGATTCATGAATACTAGAGATCCATGACTATAATTTATTTTAAATTACTTTTATTAAAATAAATATAAAATGCATTTTTACTGTTAATACAATCAATTTATTTTTTTTGTTTTGCCAAATTTAAAAAACAATTTATTCCACAAATGTATGGTTAAGGTATATAATGAATTAAGAATAAATATCGAACAAAGTGATAATTGAGATTTACTTTTTATAGACTGAAATATTCTTCCATTAAAATAAGGAAATAAAAACAATTGGTTTTATGTTTTTAAATCAAGAAAATATTATTTTAAGTAATAATTGTGTATACTTATTTTCAATAATTTTAAATTACTATAAGAATAACTTAAATAAATTCATTAAAATATATTCAAATGTTTATAATAGCTTAAAATTAATCAAAATATTTTAAAATTTAATTGTGAATAGATAATAATAACTTGTAGAACAGAAGAATGTTATAAGTTTTAAGTTTCTTCAACATTTTTTGAATTGCAACAAAATAACAACAATTTTTATTAGAGGAAATATGTTAGTATATTTTTAAAAATATAATATTATAGTCAAAAATTCAGACGCTTTAACAAGTTTATTGTGCATCACTAAAACTAAATCAATTTTTTTTAGGAATCTAGTTTTGTGAAAGAATTTCTGTTTTCATGTATTATTTCCTCTTGATTATCATTTTTTTCTTTTCTTAAAGGCACATACTGACATTAATATACTTGAAAAATCAATAAAATGATCACCCCATTTAGAATTTAGTATGTAAGCAAAATATGCATGATGCATTTCACTAGTCTAGGTTTCAGCCTTTAAAATAAATTTGCTACCATCTCTCTATTAAAGTCTGTTCAGTTCTACTGTTTTCACTTCTTCTTTTTTATTCTGTCTTCTCATCTCAAGTGTGGTCCACGGGCTACCTAACAGCCTTCCCAACCGACTACCAAATTATCTTTTCTCGATCTTCATTTAGGTATTTTATCCATTCTCCTATGTACTAACACGTACAAGTATTGGTATAAGTAATAAATTATTACATATATCAATACACAAATACACAATTATATTAACAATGTACAAATGTATTATGTAACATCTAGTTATTTAGTAATTAAAAATGTAAATTTTTGATCTAAGTTTATCCTAAACAATCATATTAGATTAATGTATATCACCAGTTTTAATATTTGGCTGTGTTCACAGCCCAATGGTGTCAAATGACAGTAAAAATCTTTGTGGGATTTATATCAAAAGAATATTCTGTATTTTTGTTTTTCATCATCAATTAGGCTAAATATTTAATTTAATTATTTTATGTTCAATTTCTAGAATGAATTAATTATAGTAATATCACTATTATAACTGAAGTACATTAATTATTAAATTAATGGAAAGATGTGTACATGCCTACATGTACATGTTCATATTAAGGCTAGACAAACAATTACTTCAATAAATTAGAACAAAAAACAACAATTATCAATAAAAACTATCTTCTTTTAAGTTTTAATAAAATATGTATTATCATAATTCTGTAGTAATATTGTGATGAAGTATAATATAACCAATAATAATATAATTAAAATATAGTTTATTATTTATTTAATAGTTAAAAATAAATTCTAAGGTATTTCATTACTTAATTATATTATTCAAATTTACAAATAATAAATCAAAATAATTCAGATAATTAAAAGAATATAAAAATATATTTAATATTTTAATTTTAGATCTTTAGTACAAATACAAATACATAGATTTACCATTCTATTTCATTTAATACATTTTCAACTTCTTCCATTAAGTTACTTTTTGTTGGCAGTAAATTTGTGTCTGGATTTTCTCCAAATTGATCTTTTAGTATTTTATATGATTTATTATAATTCAGCAAACTACTTTGTTCATCAAATAGCTCTTCACACCTTATAACATAAATAGATAAAATTAATTAAATAACATAATGATTTTTAATTTTTATTTAAATACAATCAATAAATTTTCATTATATTAAAATGCAAACAATTAATTCTTACTTCAATTTTAATGTATCTAATTCTTTAGTTAACATTGCTACTTTAATCAGTGATTCTTTTAATTGAATACGTGCATTAATTTTATTTTCATAATCAAGTAATTTCAATGGTTCTATAATTTCATTCAGCAGAATCTTAATAGCATCTATAATATAAAATAATTTTTTTCGTTATAAGATAGAAATAATAATTTTGTTACATTATGTCAAAGATTAGGATAAATTGTTCCTCTAGAAATATCTTATATTTTTATCCCTTGATTTTTAACATAACAATTTATTTTTTTAATTTAAATGAATAATTTAAAATACATATATGTTAAACATGTGTTAGTAGTAACAAAATCTGGGTATATTCAGTGTTTATGTTACTATTAATGTTCACAGTTAGCGAATGCTGACAATTACCCAGTAAATGTCAATATACACATCCTAAATTGGTGAATATTGAAAAATTAAAAAATGCATAGATATTTACATCAAGATTTCCGTTGATGTTGACATACACAACATGGTGTAGCGTGTAGGTTAATGTTGTCATATGTATAAGCTTAAATAGTATAGTCTGTATAGCATAGACCATAGTTAATATATTATAAAGTAAAACATATTTCATTTGATCAATGAATTATTATTTTTTTGATGGGAACTACCAATTGCAACATGACAAACTGGTATGGCATTTTGTAGCACATACAATGCTAATATTTCAACAACCATACTGTTTTGTAGTGGATTTTGCTTTACGATTGTATTGTGTAAATCTTTGAAGCCTTGCCTACCTATTGTTTAATTTGATTCAAAAGTTTGCCTTTGTTGATTCAACATTTGTTAATCGCTTAGTACATCAGTGATTGATATTAAATTTTCTTTATATACCGAAAATTAATTTTAGATGTAAATTTGATTAATAATACCATTTTTGGTAGCTAATTTATGAAAATCATTATCAACTATATGCAATACTAAAGCTAAAATACTAAGAGGATTAATTTCACTATTATAGTAGATAATAATACTGTATCATTACGGTGGCCTATTCAATTATTTCTAAATAACATATAATTAAACAATATTGGCATAATTAAAAATCACCAATATCGTAAATATATGTAAAATGTCAAACAGTAAAAATTTAATCAATGTCAACAATCACCAATAACTTTGATGTACAACAGCATTCATCAACTGCAGATATCTACAATAACATATAAAACAGTCCATATAGTTAAATGTATAAACAATAAGTAGCACTGTATAGAATATAGGTTAATTCTAATATGGTATTTTGTGGTTAAAATGTTAAATATTTGTTCTAACACTTACTATAGCCGCAATGGTCATTATGAACTAAAAATCATTATTTATATATTTAATGTTATTAGATATTGCATTATTATTTGGCATTATTGATTTATTAATTTATGATTATGTTTAAATACTGCTTTACAATTGAAGACTTATTTATTTAACATTCATTTATAATTATTTACTAAAATGTGAATAAATGATTCATAATGTTAAAAAACAAAAATTAATTATTAAGTGATGCTGCTAAAAGAAAAAAAATAATATAATGTAACAGCAAAAAATGAGACATTCTATAATTATCTCGTTGAAAAGAAAAATAATATATTGTCAATCATCAGTATTGAATTAAAATAAAAAAAAAACTAATTGACTGGAATATTTTTCAAAGTCCATAGATTCAAAAGCACTTATTTTTTTATTATCATGTTGATTATACAACAACTTATACTTAGTCTTTATTAAAAATAAGCTAATAATAGAGATACAAATCTCAAATATACTGTAACATTAATTTTGAATTTAATTGATATATTGCATACATATATAAAAAAAAGACCCAACCAAGTTTTACTCACAACCCTGATAAAGTTAAGTTGTTATATTGAATGGTATAGTTGATACTTCAATTTTCAAGGCTATCAATAATTAAATAAATTATAATATCTATTAAAATTTAATTTACTTAAATCATCTTCATCCATTTGTTTAAAATTCTTTATAACAACTTTAGATGCCGTACTAGAAAACAATGACATAACTTCTTCATCCGAATCATCAAAAACAATAGCTTTATCTAAAATTAAAACAAATATGCATTAACTAATAACATATCATTATTTATAGGTAAATTGATACATGCAATATGCTTACTGAGCATTTCAAGTACTTCAAATTTTTGGTCAATTAATTTTTTTTCAATTTTTAATCCATTTATTGATTCTAATTCTTTACTTAAAGTAACTAATTGATTTTTGAGAATATCAAATTCATCTCTAAAAACCTTTTTTTGTTTATTAATATTTGAAGATATATTTTTTTCAATCATCTGAAACACATATTTTGCTTCTAAGCTGCTGAGATATTTATCGTATGCAAACCTTAGCTTGGTAGTTTTATCCAATTGTAATCTATTACCAGTTGCATTTAAATTTGGCATACTGCCATTTCTTTCTAAGGTAACATTGGAATTAAAATCTATAATATAATAAGGATTATTATTACTACCTAAATATTTGAAATTTATATTTATTTAGTAAAATTGTATATTACTTTTGAGCCGACTAACAGCACCATTTTCTTTTATTGTTAAATTACTTTTGGATCGGTGATTCACATTTTTTGGTGTTTTTGGTGTACTATTATTTGGAGTATTGATAATATTAGCTAAATTTGAATTACTAGCAGATCGGCTTGGAACACTACCTTGCGTAAGAACACTTAGTGGTCTATGTTTTTTTTGTGCAGTATTTAATGGCTTATTTTTCTGGTCCACTTTTTTATTCATTCTGAAAAACAAAAGCTTATATGATAAATTTCAAACATAAAATTATATTAATAGTATTATGCAAAATATATCTTTTACTCCATCAAATTATTGTTTAAAAATATGACAAGACTTTTAAAAAGTATAGTACCAACTATTAAAATTTAAACTATTTTATTGAGCTTAATTAGTTTTTAGATGAACGTAATGATAAGCAGACTTCATTACTACAATAATATATGAGGTGTTAATATTGAAAAACATCTAAACCTACCGAAATCAATTAAACAGCGTAGATGCTAGGTTTTTCAAATTTCACGGAGTGCTTAAAACCCTACAGTTATTTAATATGTTAGGATTAAAAGGAATTAAAGTCGGAATCAACTAATGTTAAATACTAAAGTAATATTGAAGTAATATTAGTGTAATACTATATAAAGTAAAAAATTAGTACTCAAATGAAATATTGTATTGTAAATTTGTAAAGCTACAGACCTAAGATTATAATAATTAATAATAAAATCCAATAATTATTTTAAAATTTTAACATACTTGACAATAACGAGATTCCGCTTATATCTTATTCTAAAAATAAAAATAATCTAATTTACAGTTTTAGCACATAATAAAATAAAGATTAAAGAATAATGGTATTATGAATTTAATAATTATATTTATGAAACTTGCAAAGAACCAAAACGAAAACTATAATCAGACTATGATATAATAAAGATAAGCATTGAATTAAGCGGGAAAAATATGGTAGTACAAAGCTCTGATAATAAGCTTGCTTATGTACCGTCCGTGGAAGAAAAATACTATAAAAATATATTTGTTTGACAAGGACAAGTCGCTGAATTTAATATAATTATAATCCAAGGTGTATTTATTGTATTTACTATTTATCTTAAATATTATATATTTAAATACACCTTGGTATAGCCTATGCGGCTATGCCCTACAATAGATCTTATAGATCTTGCTATAATATCACCAAGTATAAGTATTTCATGATATTATAATGGTTTTTGATAAAATATAGCTATTAAAGTTAGGTATTTATTTTACTTTTAACATTACAGTAATACAGTATAACAGTATATTATTATAGATTTAAATAATTTTTACTGAAAACGTTACAAATATTATATCATAATGGTAATCGGTCAAAATATCCAAACTAAAATATCCAAGGACAAAATATACAAATGCATCCGTTTATTGACTTTATAATTTTATAATTTTATATCGTACTCACTCTCGATAAATTCACTTATGAAATAAGCTAAAAATATTAAAACAAATTTATTTTATTAAATTTTTTATAATAGAAAGTTATTTCAAATTTTAAAATATTATAATTTAATTATCTCGCATTTTCAAAATAATTCACAATTTACTGCATTAACCTTATTTAACTGATTACAAAGTAAAATTTTTTTTTAATATTAATTAATCTTGGGATAAATGTATAATACTAATCAGTGGCATATTTAAGGGGGGGGGTGATATGGGTGTTAGAACACCCCCCATCACTGTATGTATGTTGTAGTTGTTGTCATAGCGGTTATACTGGTTATAGCAGTATACTGTCATAGCAGTATTAGTACCTACTATTTATTTTATGTGCTTTATTATAAAAAAGTTTTATACAACTTACCCATACTTATAATAATTTTCACTAATATAATAATTTATATCAATAAATGAATTTTGTTAATGTATTATCGAAGGTGTGAGGGTTCCTCCCCCACCTTCCATGATACAAATAAATATTAAAACACCCCCGTAAAATAGGTAAACGGAAAAAAAGTCCCCGGAAAAAGTCTCCAAATTAATATTTGATTTAAATTCAGTCTTATCATATTATAGGTATATTTATAATTTATATAAATAGGTACATTATAGCTTATAGGTTACATACATCTTACATATTTTGTTGAAGATAATTAACATAGGTACAAAATAATATAATATCTTAAACATCTATAGGTAATAATATTATTTTAAAATATAAAAATGTATTTATTCAGATATAAAAGATATGTAAAATATGTCGTATAAGGTATAAATATACAACAAATATAGGTAAATGTTAAATTTATTGAAAATAATATAATAATAGTATAATTCA
>VUJU01003602.1:0-17747 GCA_009835225.1 Aphis craccivora | reverse complement strand
AGTAATATGTAGTGTACTATGTAATGATGTTTACCCAATTACCTCAAGGAAGTTAATAATGCAGATGGTGATAAATATTGTTAAAATAATAGTTTATTCAACAGGGTCAATAACCAATTATACCTACTACTCGAATAACATGGTGCCTAATTAATATTATAGGTAATATATAATGGAGGAGTCATTTTTCGAATGGATAATTGACCCGAGAAAATTTCGCGCAGAGTACATTATACTCCAACTTCTCTGTAATAAGAAAAGTTTATTCGCATTTATTTTATGGTACTCACTTCGAATTTTTTCACTGAAAACCAGTTTTGACTCACAGATTTTCCATCATGATGTTCAATTTAAAAATATCGCAAATATCGTTGAAATGACTAGACAATTCGCGGTCAAATATTTGATTTTAATATCTTGTTCTTTGTTCTATATATATATATATCTACCAAAAATAAATAGTTAACATCCGATAGGTATATAAGTACCTAATATCTCATCAGGACATGTGTAGTTTACACGCACTGTACAGGTCAAGACTATTCAATTATTCATGTCTTGATGTATTAAATTTTCGTTTACCACTATACTACGTAGGCAATTAATTTCAAAATGTATGTTCAACAAATAAATAAAATTATATGGACATACCTATAGTGTAATGCTTGTAACATTTCAATGTATGACCAACGATCTAAAAATAAAATTGTTTTGTGTAGGTACTTAGGTACCAATTTACTATAATACCTACCTTGTGACTTATACACAGTAATAGGTAAGTATATATTATGTACCTATAATGTGCGTATTATGTTATATATGAGTATATGATACAACGTTAATTCTGAGCAAAATTTCATTTAGAGTATTGCTAACATTGTTTACAACACTCGATTCGTATAAAGTTGATACTTAGACCCAAATCAAGCAGTGTAAAATTTCTATATAACCGTTCGTGGTTCACTAAGGGCTAATGAAAAATGTCAATGATAGGTATATTTTTTTAAATAATTGTCTTTTGATTCAAACACAAATGTCATTTAATTTTTAGATTCTGAGCTATTCGATAATACATTGATTTTATGTGTTTTTTATCCGTTAACCTGAAAACACTTTCAATACCTAGTAGAAAAAAACTTGGATTTTTATTTCAGTAAATGTAGATAAAAAACTATTTTGTTTGATTGAAAAGCTTGAAACTTTAATACAAATTGCTCCCATAAAAGTTCATATTAAGCTTTTAAAAAAATATTAAAGATACAAAATATAGTCATGCATTTTTTTATAACTAACCATATTATTACAAAATCATGAACATTTGAAAATTATAATCAAGTTAAAAATGTATAAAACATCCAATAGCTAAAACTTTAAACTTGATGCAATGTTTCTCGTAAGAAGATTGTTCCGAAACCAAAGAAAAACAACTCGGGTGTATCTACACTACATACAAATACTTCGATACATGTATAGGTCTTATTTCTACTGAATATAGTTGACATAAGAATGTCGATGTCAATTTGGTATTATTATTATTATTTTGTATTATTAACGCACCAATGACGTCATGGTAACATTCTCGGTTTCGGACAAATTAACAAAATGACCCCCAGCCATAAGACATATACATATCAATCTATACTATTATTCAGCGTAGGTACCTCCATTATTTATTTTTCAAATCAAATACTGAATTAACTCCTTATAATATATAGTTAATATTAACATAAGCTCGTATTCGTATATATTTATTAGGTATATTTTTTAAGTCATTCTATCGTCATGAATCAAAAGTTAAATTTACTAAAACGTTTCATTGTTTTTCTTAGTTCTTGTCCTATTATTATGCGAGTATGTGGTCATACATTTCGAAAAATGTTTAAATAATGACATTTAAGTACTTTCTTCCAAATTTAGATAATTTTATTATTGTATTATATAAATACCTACTTTTATTTTATATATTTATTATTAGATACAATGATAATTTTAATTCATGATTTCATTTTTTTAGATATATGAGTAAAAATATCTTCATTTTGGTATGAATATTAAAATATTTATTGACTTAACCATTATTTTTAATATTACTCAATTATTAGTTACCTATACATACCTATTGTAGTTAAATATTGTTACACATGAATGTGTATAATAAATAATAGTATAGAAGTATAATATTTCATTTTTGGTTAAAAAATAAAACAACCTAAGTGTTTAATTTTTTAAGCGAGCTTGTCGGTGGCTTTTGTTTTTAAATGCGTTGGTAGAAGGTACCTACTGCACCAACCAATAATAATTCAGATATACCTCTGGAATATTATTGAATGTCATTATATTACACTAAATGGCAAAGTCGAAGGTCGAAGAATTCAAAAACATTTTAAGAAAACATGTACAAATACAATTATTTTATCCTTTAGGTATGCATTTCATATGATTTGTTTTTAGCCACAAAATAAAAGAACGTACCTATTTTGAAGGTTCGTGTTGTACTACACTTATACGATTTATGCGTTCATTTAAAAACGACAATTGTAATCATATAATTTTCATGCGGAGGTATCTATTATTGGTACCTACGGTAGAAATCCGCCTTGCTGCCTATACAATGATAGTTAAGGACATTGATCGTTTGTACTCAATTGTAAGGTCAGACTCATCACTTATCCAGTCATCCGATGTTATAAGCTTTTATAACGTTTTAGAACAATCATGTTATTTTTGTCATTGTCAATAAGACAAAATAATTGGATAAACCGCGAAATAAATAAATGATTATTAACTGGACTAATAGGTAATAATATCTACATCACTAATATAGACAACGATAATTAGGTAATGTTGAAGTACCCACAATGTTTATAGTAAGTTATAAAATTGATTAAATTAGCATGTTTCATATACTTGTGAATTGATTTCATAGAAAACTGGTATTATAGTCATATCACTCATAATACTATCTAACGAAGAAGCAGTAGGAAAAATTAACTTGACAGAACAACAAAAGATCTAATAGAGATACAAATTTACGATTTTTCTGATTTCAGAGAATACGACGATAGGATTTTTAACTCAATAATTTCTAATTACTCGAATACGATTAAATAAGTAAGTTAATATATTATGAGCTACTTATAGTAAACGAACAAAATATTGCAAACTAAGACATTAAAATATAATGAGCTATTAGGTAGTATTATTTTGATTTTCAGCATCAACACGTTATTAATGTGTGATTAACTGAAATTTTATTTTTATTTTTATATACTATTAATCTTAAGAGGACATTGTACCCACATGTGTTGTCTCCGTCTTACACACATACGACATAGGAAAATTTTATTCACAAGTTTCAAAAGTATGCTGTTAGTTTTAATATTAGAGTGAATTGACCTATTATATTATAATTTAAATGTAAGATTATTATCTAGGGCCCCACGTAGCCTTTTATGGATATTATTATTTTTAAGTAATTTATGATCATTTTAAAATGTAGAGTTTCAATAGGGCCATAACTTACTTAAAAATAATATCAATAAAAGGCTACGTGGGGCCCTACATAATCATCTTCCCTTTAAATTATGTAATAGGTCAATTCACTCTAATATCAAAACTAACAGCATACTTTTGAAACTGGCGAACGAAAATTTGCTGTCATATATGTGTAAGACGGAGACAATACATGCGGGTACAACGTCCTCTTAAATGTTTACAGTTAAAATTTATTTATGAACAAAATATTTATAATTCTTCTAGAATACAGTAATATTTTTCGTAATTTACCTATGTCAGTCTTCGACAATAAACTACCTACCTAATTGAAATTAAATTTCAGATATAATTTATGTAGGTATTTTATAAACATTATTATTATAAGTAATTAAAATGTATTGTGTATAGTTTTTGGTAAATTACCAAGTAATTGCCTAATAATATACATTTTGGATATCAATTGAAAATTACTTATCTATCCATGACAAACCTGAAACCGTAGTAATTTTAATATAGATATTAGGTATTAAGTATTGGGTAAGATAATAGTACACACATTATAGTTTTATAATATATCTTATACAATATACATAAAACCATAATATATAACGAGAGCAGCACGTGCATTTTAGGTTACATCAGTTTTTTTTTTCAAGATGTTTTCTTATATAACACAAAAAATGTATTAGTAGGTTATGCTAGGTTATACTTAACTCATAATTTTAAAAGTTGCAATTTACAACTTTTCATCTTATAATTATTTTCACCAAAAATCACACACATAAATGCATAATAAATATTAATTATGGGTGCTAGCATATTATGGTGTCTGTATTAAAAGTGTAATTATTACTATTTGTACCATTAGTTATACACACTATGTAAGTACCATTTTGACGATAGAATCATTATCATTGCAACTACTAGCTATATTATTTTATATCCAAAATAATTAAATTTCTATAACAAATAGTTATTAGAGAAATAAGTACTCAAAGAAAATAAAAGGAATCAGATCAAAGTATATTTCATAATACAGTTGATTTAACATTGTAAATAATGCATGCATCATGTATACATATATAAAAAAGAAATACAAACAATAATAATAAGTTATTAAATAATCTGATAAAATTTGGTCATAGTCCTAAAAATTAAACAATACATAAAAAATGTTTAAAACAATTAATAGACAAATGAAAACTATGAATCACAGTAATTTAACAATACGATTTGTTAAATATACTAAAACAAATGCTTTGTAGTTTTCTCTTTTTTTGTCGCCGTCGTCAAAAAAATATATATACCTATATATGTTTTTATATATTGCTTAGTTGAAAATGTTTATATCACAAAATTACATTTAATTATAATAAAATCTGTATAAACCATAACCGGGCAATAATAATAGATTTGTATATATACTATATACATTCACAGATAAATCAGATATCTTAATTAACTATTAATGTAAAGTTGATCATAATAGAAGAGTTTTTAGGTAATTTACATAAATTAACGTGAAGACTTGAGCTTCCATCGAAGAAATATGAATGCAGATATACGTAGCACAAAGAATATTATAATAAGGGCAATAATATCCAAAGAAAAGCTTGCATCTGTCATATCTAATTCTCTTAATGTAGTACTCGGTTTTTTGAAATGGCAATAAATCTAAAAATTTAAAAGATTTTAAACCATGTTTAATATAATATATAATATTTTGCTTATATACCTGGTGACATTGGAGGATTGTTCGGTTATAACCATAAGTAGCCAATGCTGTACCTTCAAAACCATAACGAATATAACTTAAATATGTGATCCATCGCAAATAAATTGGTATAGCATCAAAGCTCACAAAGAAACCAGAGAAAAGCAAGAAAGGTACAGACATGACTGGTGCTAAGAACACTCCGTTCTAAAAAAAATGTTGATTTTAAATTAGTTATAGGTAAATGTTATAATGTAATTATTACTATCAATGATAGTTCACTCACTTGTACGTTCATTGCAGCTCCAACTACAAGACCAACACTTTGAGCAACAAATGATATGAGAAGACAAGCTGATAAGAACATACCAAATCTGAACATTTCAAGTGGTTGTGAAGTCATGTAATATACAATACCTACATACATGACGCAAAATATTGCCTTGATAGAAAAAAAAAATAAGTATATATTAAGGTAAGATATTTAATAATTATTCTTAGTAATTGGGTAAATTGAAAAATGTATTATATTGATTTACTATACCAATATATTTATAAAAAAAAAAAATTACCTGGAACGGAATATCTGACAATGTAATAGCCAAATAATATGATCTAAGAGAATACCATCTATTAAAATTTTCCTTGATTAAAACGGGCAACTCTAGAGGGACTGTAAAAATGGATTATGTATTTTATTTATTTTTTATTTATTTATTAAACAATGAATAAGTAAACTTACATGATAAAATGGTGATTGTCATTGATGTGTACATAAGGAACAACATGTTGAAAAATAGAAATCCAAGATTACTAAGTACTTTGGCGCCATCATTACCAATATCATAATACAATGAACCAATTAAAAATCCCACCAAAATATGAGCAAATAAACGTAAGTACATAAGAGTCTGAAATTAAATTAATACTATATATTAGTATTAATCTATTTAAACATTTTCATAATTTATCTAGTTTCATAAAAATATACCCAATCTCTTCTACTGAAAAGTAATGTACGCTTGAGAACAATCCAAAATTGAGCAAATTCAGAAGTAGCATATCGCTGTTGACTACTTGGTAAACCGTTCTTTAATAAAGTATCAGTTGCTTCATCTGCATTGTTTAAATTTCCAGTTTTTACCGAATTCAATTCTGAATTAATAACAGAGCTGTCATCTAAAATATTTAAAAAAAAGTTATTATACATATGAGTAGGTATACAAGTATATTGACAAAATATATTTCATGAATAATTAATTATATAATATTAAATTACCGCTTACCAGGCTTAGAAAATTGATTTCCTCCATATTGCAATAAACTATCAGAATCCATAGATTTTGATAATTTATCTATTTCGATAAAATTCGAAGATAAGTTGCTACCTAAAACCAAAAAAATTATAAAAATTAAAAATAATAATTTTGAAAACATTTTGTAGTCTAGAAGATGACCAATTGTATAGAAATATTTACTTTTCATTATTTCCTTTTGGTTGACATTATTCAAATTTTCTGGTTGCGGGAACGGTTTGCCAACTTGAATATCGTATTTTCCATTCTTAATAGCCGTCACCAATTTGCGTACATTGTCACCATACTCGCCACATGACACTTCGATTACTACACAAATAATTCTATGAGTTATACGTTGAGTTGTTTATTCAATTATTGAATTTGACTCACGGTAAGACGCAGGGTTATGATAACTGGGACATTCGAGTCCAAGAGTGCCAAGGAAAGGAACAAGTTGTTTCGTAGATCCCTGGTAGACACACTGTCCTTCAGCAAGGGTGTACAGATGGTCAAACATCTCGAACAGTCGAGCACTGGGTTGATGAATTGTGCAGATGATAGTACGACCGCCACGACTAAGCGATTTTAGTAAGGATATACATTGGAAACAAGAACTGCTGTCTAAGCCACTGAAATTGTATAAATTAACATGTTTTAATATTTGTACTTGTTCAGACTTTATCGTGGTGTTGGTGATGTGTCTAACCTAGTTGGCTCGTCGAAAAACATAATGGGAGGATTGTTCACAAGTTCAAGAGCGATGGACAAACGTTTTTTTTGCCCACCAGACAAATTGCTTGTCATTGTCCTTCGGTGTTCTTGCAAACCTAATGTTTCTAATATTTCTTGAATCTGAAAATAATATTAAATTTATGA
This sequence comes from Aphis craccivora, assembly GCA_009835225.1. NCBI lineage: Eukaryota > Metazoa > Arthropoda > Insecta > Hemiptera > Aphididae > Aphis > Aphis craccivora. The sequence continues at coordinate 10,364 of VUJU01003602.1, read as the reverse complement.
AAAATGGCGATATTTATTTCCGCAGTTATATTTATCTTTGTTGGTCGTAATTAAAAAATAAACAGTACGTGTAACTAACCACTTGATATTTGCTGTCTTTCGATATGTCTGATCCTAACTTTAACGAAGTAGCCACGTGCATAGCTTCTTCTACAGATAAATTGGCATGAAGCTGATTGTCCTGCATAATATAACATGACAATTTTCTGAATTGACTCAAATTTCTTTCATGTCCGTTAATCGTGATTGAACCTTTAACACCGGAACATCTAAAAAGTAAAGTAGAACAAGACATTAACATACAAAATTATTATTAAATATGTATAATGTATTATGGTTATAAAATTATATTGGATATGTTTTGTATTACACAAATTGATAAACGAATGTATGGGTCAACAAGAAATGTATAATTCGTGTGGTAAAATATGAACCAACAATAAATGAATACCTATTTAATAATAATCAATAAATTTAGTATCGAAATGAACGATAAGTCTATATAAACATTGTAAATATATAATATTATATACTATATAGGACACGTGTATAACCTTATCTAGTTGATATGTCGATATGGTCTAAATAAGTAAAATTATTTTCTATATGCAAACAAAAGTATTGAACATAGGGTAAAAAAATATGTTTCAAATACTGCTATAAAAGACTTCTTTAATTTTCCGCTACTTTTCCGATACTAAAATTCAACGCAATAATAATAATACAAGGCAATGAACTATTATAATAATAAAATTATATAAACTCTTTTTACTTGTATCCCGTGAGTATGTTCAGCAGTGTGGATTTCCCAGCACCGGACGGTCCCATGATGGCCGTCAATTCGCCTGATCTCAAACGGCCGCTTACAGATTTTAAAATATTCTTGGAAGCTGAAAGACGGAAAATAATATAGATTAAAATAAATACAATGTAAACAACAAATTTTAATTTAAGGTTAACATTTGCATCTTGGTAATAAAAAGATCATATTAAAGAAAAATCAATAAAACTTAAAACGTTCAGTTATTTACTGAAATTTTTTTTAATCCTTAAGAGATTAATGATCGAGATTTTAAATTATTGTATACCAAAACATACATCAGAAACTGTTTCAATTGTTACACTAAAAACTCAAGATTTTGGATCTTAGTAGATTAAGTAGATGATCTTCTCTTTTTAAGCACTTTATCCATACCTATCTATAAAAAAGATTTCAGAAAATTACTACGTGTTTAAAAGTTTTCTCCAATTTAAATTTTAACATTTTACAACTACAATGCTGTTGATCTCGGATTTTCTCAATATCGTTAATGGTTTCAACACATATTGAAGCTGTATATAATTAAAATAATAGACTAAGTAATTTAAGTTTATTTATTTTATTTTATTTTTTGAAATATCATCACAATGTTTTGAACAAAACTATCACGCCGAAAAACGTGAAACTAAAAATTATCCAATAAGTCATTTGCAAGGATGTTCCTAAACGCTGTTTTAATTGAAATCAACAAAATCGAATAAGTGTTTAATTATATGAATGTAGGGTAATAAATGTTCAAAACTATTTCTTACGTATTATATGTAGGTATGAATGTTAAGTAAGGTCAACCAAAACAATTCGTTTCCGCAATTATTTATATTTATCTATTTATAAATATATTAAGTGTGTTACGCATACAAATATGATATTATGAAATATATTTTTAACACCAGGTAAAGGCAACATAATGAGCTTAAATTTAAAATCTATTTTATCAAAGAATAGTAACAGAAAAGAAAACAGCAGTAAAAGAATAAACAAACCTGTCGACAAAAATTTTTAATTTAGGTAATACTTTGGTTTAGAAATATGTGTATATATTCTTTTGGATAGTATAGGTAACAAAAAAAATCAATGATAATCATGCTTGAAAATTGGATATTAACGTTGGAAATAACTTATAATTATTCTAAGAGGTTATATATTATATATAAGATGTTTACGAGTAGGAATACATAAAATAATTTGAATTAAATATCATGAACGTACTTATTCCACTATATAGGACCTTCAAAAAAGATGGATATACTTTGTGCACAACTGAAAGTAATACGGGTATATGTACAAAGAAATAATAATGTTATTAAGCTAAACCATCATAAAATGATATTTTTTTATGCTTAGAAATTATTCTCGTACTGAAATATAATATATAATAAATAAATAATAATAACAGTTATTGTTATTATATTATATTTAAAGGCTTCTTATTTCATGCAATACAAATTGAGAGATGATATGATTAGGGGTTCTCCTTATGTTTGAAAAGTTGTATACCTACTATAATATTATACGAGAACAACCGGTCTGGTCGAGGACACTACACAAATCGTGACCTTGCATTTAAAGTCTGACGAAGATTCTTTAGGTTAGTAAAAAATTAATAGTCAACGTTTAAGTAAATGGTTAATGTACACATTACAAGTCATAAAAATGTTGCTAAGAATTCTCCATATAATATATAATATGCAAGTAATATAATACTTGATAATCCTTGTAATTTTAATGTGTGTAAAAACAATACATATTTGGTTTTTTTTAAATCATAAGTAAATATATATTTAAATTTGAACTTTTAAAGCGTTGAAGAAAAAAAACTTCATTTTACAGAAATTTAAATGATCAGTGGGCTGCAGGGTTGCTATGTACATAAAATGATTTTTACTGGATTCTGCAAAATATGATTCAGAACAGATATCTACTGTTTGGCCATAAATTATTAAAATATTTTTTTAAGTTCATGCTTTCTTTGTAGTTAGTTTCTGATTTTTACATTGTTGTTAACAACTATCGAATAAAAATAGATCTTTTAAGTACAATCTTAAACTATAAGTTTAAAATTTCAACTCACAAGTATATCGTAAATGCTTTCTAAACTATTTCTAGGTGTTCAAAAAATTAAAAAACAATAAATAAAAAACTTCTCAAAACTATGTACAGTAGTCCCAAGATTTTTAATTTAATAAAACAATTAAAATATAATTTTATTTTATTTCAAAATATAAAATAATAATTCTCATTTAAATCCACTATATTTAATTAATTTTAGTATTGAATAAATTTATATTTTACATATATAAACATAAGTGATACTAGGTAATGAAAGATAAAGTTTTTTTTAACATTTAAGTACAATGATAAATATTATCAAATTTTATGTTATTCATATAATAGGTAACTAAAACAATTTACCTAATGTTTTTATTTTTTGTATTTTTAGAGGCAACACAATAAGGAAATTGTTTTTATAGTACATATTATAATAAGCGACAGTTCGTGTGTTTGTTATTGAAATACACAAACGAGTTTCGGTCATGGATAAATAGTGATCGAGACATATCCGGTGATTATGGGTAAATGTGAGTAATGTAATAAACAATAAATTATTTAAATAAAAACTCTAACTATAACTAAATGATAAAATATTTTCTAAATGGTAAACTGCTAACAGATATGAAAAATATATAATCAATAATTACCTAATAAACAATAATAATATATGTATAATGTACTTCAATAATTCAATATCTAATGGGTTAAATTCCAATGCTTTTTGTAAATCAATTTTATTACTATTATTAATTTGTTACATAATATGTTTATTTGCTGAATATAATAATTGATAACGTTCAACATCCAAATCATGCATTATGGATCAATAATCGCCATCGCGTGAATAAGATATATTATAATTAAACTTAAAATGCTAAGTTGTAATTATATTACCTATAGTTAATATAGGAAGTATAATCGAACATTCACATTTTTTTCGTTTAAATGGGTATTAATTGAACATAAAATAACGAATATTTCTTATATTAGTTAATAGTTTTATTTATTTAGATTAATTAATTGGATAGGATATACAATATACATTTTTAAAATTTTTAAATCTAATTTTCTTTTATAATATTCGGGCAAATGATAATAAAGGCATATGTAAAAATTACCTAATATTATATATAGTTAAATTCATATTTAAACCATGTTGATTATAAAATAGAAGATATATAAATATAATTATATTTGTATTATTATTCTATATAGGTAGATAGTACTTTGTTTTTAAGCAGGTTATGTCAATTATGTATCGTTTTTAGAGAAGTGGTAGTTAAGGAGACATACTTCCTTCCCATTATATTATGTCCTCAGAAATTATTTTTAATTTGTAAATTTTTTGTCATAAACATATTTGTGTAATTATCATAACATTATATTCAATATTAATTGATAATACCTATGATCTTGAATTAACATAATAATAATTTAAATTCAAGGAGGGTGGGGGCAAATTTATTACAGTTCCCTCCCTTAAAAAATCTTTTTAACAATTTATTTTATAAATTAAAGCATTTAAGTTCCTAATACTATAATAATACTAAAATTATACAAATTAAAATATATAATAACTAATAACCTTCAATTTTTTAGTGGCATATATAAATATAACCTCATTTAGTAATTTAATTCCATACGTAAAGAAACTAACATGTATCAAATTTGAATAGTAACGAAAGATATACCACGCATATAAACAAAAAAAATGGTAAATACCTATAGGTATACAATACTGATATCACAGCTTTTTGATAACTGTAGATTAATGAAAACGATTAAAAGTACAATGTTTTAGCTTAAGTTTTTTTGAACAGTTTGGAAAACACTGTTTAGGAGATTTAATACTTTTCACGGACTATATCTATATAGGTATGCTATGGTTACAGGTAGGGGGATACTCGACCTTCTGCCCTTTCCCGCTTATTAATCGTCGTTGTGTATTTGGTAATACATAATACGTATATTATAATGAAAAGATGTTTCTGCTACAGTCGTGTGGCCTAGGGTACACTATAGCTAATTTACTATTATTTTAATATTTAAAAATCGACGGGGAAAAAAATAATTACAAAAGAAATCGACCCAGCATAATACACGCCTAAGTATACGAGAGATGTTATTGCCAACCATTTAATATCTACGAGTATACCTATATAACTAATAATATAACGGACTTGGACTCGAAAACAATAACAACTAATAAGAAAACAATGAGAAAACGCTGATTCGTCGGCCTTCGCAATAGTAATAATTTACCTACTGTAATAATCTAAAATGTGTCTGACATAATAATACGTATGATCAAGATGGACTTCAGACGCTTCAATAAAATAAGTAGTATGTTGTGTCATATTATGTTTTAGATTCCCAGCGGTGTGACCTTATATCCACGGGCAAATCTCCTATACTTACAAACGTTAAATATTTAAGCATATCATTATACCAGCATAATAACCTTATTTCCAAATTTCTACTGCCTTTCATTACTTTATGAACCGTATAATTAGGATAATAAGTTTTACATAGTAGCGGTGAATGTGTAAAGACATGTTCATGAAAACCAAGAATTGAAAAAATTTCGAGAAGAACCTAACCTAATAGGTACAATGATCACCACAACCCTATACAAACTTTTATATGACCCATCAAATAATATTAGTGAATATGAATATACAAACGTCAAACAGTAAAGTTAAATTATATCGACAGGGTCGATAGCAAAACGGCCTCAACAGTTAAGTAAACTACCTACATGATAATATCGTCTGCAATGGCCTCGTCGACACAAATACAATAGGTACTTCACAATAATAATATAAAAACTGCCATGATTTTTATCTGCAGTCAATTCAACTAGTCAGTTTTAAGTTATATTTTTTTCTATATTCTACTATATATATATATATATCGACATAAAATATAAATATGAATACAATGTATAAAAATATAGTGTTTGAATATACACTCACTGTTTTTGGTGCCTTCGGTCACGGTGTACATGAGGTCGGAAAAGGCGATGTCCACGGGCGGCCTCTTGGGAAGGTGACTCAGGGTCTTGGGCTGACATGGTGTAATTGTCACTTTGACCGCACCGGATTTCCTGTCAACAGACACGGGATCGATAATTAAACGACCGTCTTGTTTCACAGCGGACAGTTCATCCATGGGGACAACGATGGATTCATCGATTATGGTCATTATGAATTATCGCTGCAGAAGCAACAGGACAAACACTTTAATGCGCGTTTTTCAATACTACGTCTATATTAATAAATAATTATTAATAATAATTGTACGGATATCGATGTCCGGTTTCCGTACGGATTGAATTCGAAAAGAATATAAAACCGATTTTAATTATCACGCATAATCTAACCGGGAACGTACGAGGACCGTTTGCCTGCAGTTCATCGCAATCACTACTAGCTACATAATATTACTATGCTGACAAACTTGACTACGTATTTTTTTGCTCGCACGCCGTAGTAGCGCGGCGCTCGCGTATATATAATAACAGTTTGCGACTGTATGTTTTAATAGTAGGGACTAGGAAATAACCTTTGTTTGCCTTGAAAGACGCCGCCATTCCCCACTCCTAGTGTTGACTCTGTCTCTCTCTTTATATATATATAATATACATACATACGCGGTAAAATTAAGCACACCATCCGATAGTTGGGTAAATTAGTAAAATCAAAATAATACTATGGTATGTGCATAAAATAATTGTTATGACGTAAGTGGTATGTTTGACCGTGTGTTGGTCCATCTGTCAAGTATTAAACCGGCACAAAGGGTAATTGTGTATGTGTTGCTACATTATTCTATTAGATATAATATACAGGCTATATTATTAGAGTCGATAAAGTATGTGTATAAATACTATCATTTTATAATGACGTTTTTAATTAGTTTTTAATCATTGCGTGGAGCTAAATGTAAATAAATAATTTTGATAGGTCGAAACACTATCAAAATGCTAGTAGGTATACACCATAAATACGTAGGTACACAGGGACACTAAATTTTTAAATCGATACAAGAATTGATTGTTATAATTATTATCGTATATTCGATTACATTAAAATAATAATTTACTAAATATAGGTATTATTTTATGTCATAAAATGCATTCAGTAAACGTGTTCATCAACTTATGACATCGATATGTTAATGCTACATTACTATGCTGATTTCCTATCCTGGTATATCCTGTACTAATATATCATATTATTATTGTACATTAATGTTATACTAAAAATACGCTAACAAATAATCCGGATCCATTATATAACATTTAAACATAAATAACGGAAATACTTTTTTTAATATCTAAAAGAAAATATAATTTAAGTACCTTATGCATATAGTATATACGTAATGATTTAACTGCTGACTGATTAATTTTTCATAACGTCATAATATAAGTATATATTTATTATTTACTATATTTAGTATAAATGCTGTACTCGATTATTATAATATTAATTAGCTACTAACATATTTAATAAGAATAACTTAAAAATAATATCTAACATGAACTTTCGTATTATTCAGCAATTGAATACGAAAAAAAATTTAGGTTAACGATTGTTCCTAATGTGTATTTAATTTATTGAAATAAAAGCATATTTTAAACGTCTCTTCTAACCTTCGAGTATACGATAATGTACCATAACTATTTAAGAATACTAACAATGTAATTATATAGATACCAAATAAAAGGAGAATAAAATTCTTAATACGTATAGAAACCAAATATTTAAAGGTACTTTTTAGCAAGTCAACGGTATCAGAGGAGGATCCTGGGATGGACATCAAAGATCATTTTTCTAGTTCTTATTATTTTTATGTACTTAATTAACTATGTTTTATAGCACTTTTATTTCGTGTCCAAAAAATAAAATAGATATTTAATTTACTATAGCTTGTAAATTTGAATTATTGTTTCATCCACTTTAGTTCAAATTTGAAAATAATTATTATTTAGTCGATTGAATTATAAATAAGTTTGTGTGGTCGATGTGTTAAAATGACTTAATTTCTTATTTCAAAGAGTAGATTTATTGTAGAACTACGTATATAATATGCGTTTTATAATTAATTTAATTTGTATAGTTATGAACACTTATACTTATAGCATATATATATATAAATTTGTATATTCGTTATTTCAATTTAATAAGCCATAAAAATTAAGTATGGACGAGATATAACGATCTAATTTCTACATGAGTACCTAGAATTATACTTTTATCCCGGGGCCAAAATGTATTCAAACATAATAAAAATTTGTTTACATATGATGTCACCGAGTAGAAAATTATAATCAATACAAGACTACTTAATAAATCATAGTTCATAAGAATTATAGATAATTTAGATAGTAACTTGCGAAATTTTCATAGCTTTTAAAAAAATTAAATATAATCGCTTCCGTCTGCCACCGATTTTACCGTATTTTGTTTCGTAAATTTGGATTGATATAATTAATGTATAATCAAGTGTATAATATTGAACTTACAACAGAATTTTTGCATAACATAGCTCAATGCAATATATATGGTATGTACTATGTACCTATACTTACAGATCAAATTTAATAACCATCAAAAAGAATAAGTAATGAGGTTTTTTTTATTATTATTTCATTGTAGGTCATACACTTATACCTAATAATACAAAGTGAATAATATTGTGATTTAGTATATTAAACGTTATTTATTTAATGAACTTAAAATATATAAATTTTCTTTAATTAAGTTTAAATACGATTTAAATTACATGGAATAGATAAACAATTTATAGGGTATTGATAGAAACAATAACATTAAATGAAAATAACAGTAGAATCCAAATTGTCTAAGATAAATGGCGTATAGGTAGAGGATCGAGGACACACAGTGAAATTTAAAATTTAATTAAAATATTCCAAGTATCTTATATTTTCTATAGGTACATGTACGATATATGTATAACTACCCTCTTCATAATAATATAATTGGCCCATAGTGAAGATGATACTTAGGTATATACGTTACTATTACCCAAGATTACATAAATTAAATACCAATTAGCAGATTTTATACACTGATCCGAATGAAAGAACAAAATGCTAAAATTATTTATTTGAAAATTGTCCATTCGGAACTAAAATGACAAGGACATTCGTTGGTATCGTAACTATATAATATATTTTTTGAATTCAGACTATCATCCATATAATTTTAAACAAGGTAAATAAATAACACCATAAATAACTTAATAAAAAATATATTTTTATACTTCAGTTTACCTAGCTTTCACAAACTAAGGACTTTGCACAATATCAAAAATTACTTGATATAATAACAAATACGTTTTCTCAAGTTTACATTATACATTCCAAAGTGTTTGAAATATATATAAAGTATTTCATTATAATAAAATCTGCATACGTCATATTATATGACCCGTGTTCGAATGCTAAGAATAATATATTTTGTTTTGATTTTCACAACTTATAATATCTATGTATTTTGTAATTTATTAAGTATATACTTATGTCATAAGCCATCAATCAACATAATTATTACAGATATCTAGGTATACATGACGAAATTAATATTACTAAGACTAAACGTGCAGTACCATATCACCAATATTCCTGTATAATATAATATTTCGTATAATTCCAACATCCTATTAGTATAGGTACTATTAAAGAATAATGTAATACACTCCGTAAATTGTGCGTTGCATCTACATATATTATAGGACATAGGTATACATTATAATATAATATTATTATATTATAATGTACGTCTTATAATACACATGTTTTATTTGTATTTTTCTATACTAACGATTATAATGTTTACGAATATTACAGCCCACACAAATGACTTGAGGATTTCAGTGTACTTAATAGACATTTTTGTATTCATCATAATTGGTGAAACAAATTAATATATATTATAATAGATACAGTATACACGTTGCGTAAACAAATTTTATAGGCAAATGCATTACACAAATTAACTGCTAATAAATATTAAATTATTATAATATTTTTGAGTATTTTAAGCTTTTAAAACGTTTAATAACATGAGAAAACTGAAATATTTAATACGCTTCGTATAACAGGGAAGTCCACTAATCAAATGAGTTATGTGTAATAAAATAAGCAATTTAATATTAAAAACTATAGGTAGGTACATTTATTAATAATTTTATGTTTTTGAATTATTTCTACAAGTATAGATATACCTATTAGATATAAATTGATTACGATAAAATAATAACTCATTATTTATTGCAATTATAATTTTTCTAACACGATTTATGATCTATTTAAAATATCGGATTCTTTAATCACAATTTATTATAGTACATAATATATAGACAGGGTGTCCCATGAGGATTTACCCATTGTGATATCTCCTGAAATAATGGATATATCATAATTCTGATTTTTTTAATAAGACGCACAGGAACAAGAACAACA
>VUJU01003601.1:0-18441 GCA_009835225.1 Aphis craccivora | reverse complement strand
ATGAATAACATGTAAATTTTAAATAGTTTATACTAAATTACTAACAATTAATAAAATAATAAATAAATAAATTACTAAGTTAATAAATTAAAATACCACAATAATACATTATAGGATATAATATAAACACATTAACTAACCTTGAAATTTTATAATATATCAATTCACTTTAATAGACTAAATTGGATTATACAGATTGTAAAGTTTGCCTATATAAAATAACTATTTATTTTATTTGTGAAAAAATTTAGAAACAAAAATATCTATAAAATACTTATTAATTAAAGTTTATTCTATGATTTAAAATAAGTACATTTCAGTTTGAGTTTATAAAAATATGTATTTGTTAAATATTATATATTGGTATTTAAAATTTTCTAAAAAGATAATTAACTTATACGAGTATAACTTATATCAAAATGTAAACATTTTTATTATTTTAGAAATGTATTATCAGTGTGATTATAATTATAACAACTAAGTGTAAGAAATTATTCAAACTGTACAATATCTATAATAATTCATAAATTATAGTGTAAAATTAATATCATCCCCACTATAAACCAAAATAAACAAAAATGTTGACATTCTATAATAGTTTATAAGCTAAATATAATTACAAAACGGTTTTTGATAATTAAATTTAGCAGATTTGTAAATAATTACTTTGAATCATGATATTTTATGTTTAGATATTTTTTGATGATGTTTGAAGAATATTCTAGGTACGATAAAATTTTGTTTTGAGAAATTATGAAATTAAATACATACAAAGTTTGGCTTCACATATTTATATGTATTTGTTATATTTAAAAAAATGGTATACTCAAAAGATTAAGGTATTTTTAAAGAATCTGTGAAATTTTGTTTCTATCTTATAGATGTATAACATATCAAATGTATGTTCAGCAGTTTCAATATTTAATAGTAAGTATGATTTATTAACTGGATGCACAACTTAAAATAAATTTAAAGATATCATTAATTATATGACATTTCTGATAGGTTTTCTACACCATTTTAATTGTTAAGCAAATTTTAAGGAAGTGAAATATTACAATTTATAATTAGTTATACCTAAATTAGAAATTTAAATACCATAAAAACCCCCATTGGGAAAAAATAGACAAATTTCTTAACTCTAAGTTGTATAATAACTCAAATATAAATATTTCAAACTTGATTTATTTTATTATTATTATTATTATTATTGTTATTGTTAGTTTAATATTGATAACCAATTTCAAAAATATTTTTATAATTATTTATCAAACACAAAACTATAATTAATTATATACATTAATACATAATATACTTCAATTATAATAAAATAGTAGTAGGTAGATATGAAAATTTAAGTTAAATAATGTGTTATTATTTTCAACTTATATGCAACAGTTCATGGGCTACTAAAGTTTTATCAATATTTATAAAAAAAAAACTAAACAAAAACGAATATTTCAAATGTCTATAAATAGCATTAAAATAAGCGAAAGTTTTGAAAATTAAATTAGGTAAAGAAAATGCCATTATAACTGGCGAAATTTTCAAGCATCTACGACTTATACTTTTTGAATAATAAGAAATATTTAAAACCGTTTGAGCATAAAACGTAACCGTTACGCAATATCGTAAAAATTTGAAATCCAGACGCTCTTAATATTTTTTGATTTTTTTCCTATGACGCTTCGAGTTTTCTCTATAGCTATTTAAAGGAAAACTTATGGAAAACTTAGTGTTGAATTTTTTAGCTTTAAATATAAACACATAAAATTTTATGATTTTTCAACTACAAAATAACTTGCAAATTTTCGCGATTATGACATATTTGAATATTTCGTAAACATTATTTCTTTGAACTCTTAATTCTGACCAACAGTTTTTGATGTTTTTTAATTACAATAAGAATGAGTTATGAGTAACCTTGTATTAAATTGTCAAGTTATTTTGAGCACCCATAATGTTTTTATCGACATTTACTGACAATTTACTGACAACTCGGAATAATCGAAAATTTCAGTTGTCTATAAATAGCTCAAAAAAAGTCAAAATATTTTTACCGTGTATAGATAACGCTAAAATAAACATTTGTTGAAAACTTCAAGTATTTACAGTGATAAGTTTTTGAGTTACAACTATGTAATAAAAAAAAATCGAATTGGTCAAAAACTGGTTTTACGTAAAAATTCCGTTTTACCGTCACTTTTTTTTTGTTTTTACCCGATTTTTTTAAAAACTTTTAAATAAGTTTTATTTTTGACCTTTATAATGCACCATGGATATTCAATATGCCATTGGAAACCTCCGTCGAAATTTGAAATTGAAACATTATTTCGACAAGTTATGCTGTACACACACAAACAAAAAACAAAAAACACCCTTCATTGTAAAATCAATACATTCATTACTTCGTTCAGAATCTAAAAAGGATGGTCAAGAGGATTATGCGCTGCTATACAGTACGTAGCAAGTGGATCTTGAACATAGAGTAGGTCACTATAATTGATATATTAAATTTGAATCCTATGATAGGTATAATTGATTACGAAAAACGATTCATAACGGAGATGATTTGTTAGCCTAGGATATATTTTTCATTGGGTGGTGAAAAAAGTAGTGTATGCTTTTAATCATCTGAATATCCCAAAATTAAATGTACAGAAAATACTTATTCAAACAATTAATGTATGTTTCAAATTTCTATGACTAATAATTTTTAATTATAACAAAAATCTAAAACTTCTTGATAGTAAATCGTTATTTTACGAGTTAAAAATTTTATTTGCCAACGTTTAAATTCATTTATAATTATTGTACTTACATTAAACTTATGGAAATTTCTTTATTGAATTTTCAACTCTTAGCTACTCTTACAAAACTGTAATACATTTTTAACTACACAATAATTTGCAAATATTCATGATTTTGACGAAATTTATCAATATTTGATCTTCAAAAGCTATAATGATAAAAAAATGTGAATATGTATTCTAATAATTTTCGAATCACTATAAGACTAACTTGTGAGGAACTTTTTATTCAATTTTCAACTATTTTGACTTGGCCGAAAAAAATTTTAATCGATATTTATAAAAAAAAAAACTAAATAAAACCGAATATTTCAAACACCTATAAGTAGCATTAAAATAAGCGAAATATTTTGAAAATTAAATCATATAAAGAAAATACCAATCTAATAACCGGTGAAATTTGTAAGTATCTACGATTTATACTTATTGAATAAAAACAAATATTGAAAATCATTAGAGGATAAATCGTTATCGTTACGCTATTTCGTAAAAAATTGAAATTTAGACGCTACCAATGCATTTGTTGTCTCCGTCTTACACACACCCGACATAGCAAAATTTTGTTCAATAGTGTGCTGTTAGTTATGATATTATATTAAATTGACTTATTATCAAACTTTTAGGTAACAACATTATCTGTGCTTAAGCGTTGGCGATTTTTCAATTTTTTCAAGCATACTATGAGCAAGTATGCAGTTAAATATTACAAATTAAAAATGCTCATATCTCGCTTGAAAATAAAACTATAGAATAGAAGCCAACGCTTAAGTGCAGATAATGTTATTATTTAAAAATTGTATGATTGGTCAATTCACTCTAATATCAAAATTAATAGCACACTATTTAAACTAGTGAACGAAATTTTGATATGTCGGGCGTGTGTAAGACGGAGACAACATGAGGGTAGCATCCTCTTAACATTTTTTCCTATGAAGCTTCGAGTTTTCTCTATAGCTATTTAAAGGAAAACTTAATATTGAATTGTTTAGCTTTAGATATAAAAAAGGTGCCCCGCCCGCGTAGCTTACGAATATATACTAGCTTTCGCCTAAGGAAGGTAGGCTCCGTTGGGCGTGAGGTGTGGAGAGTACACCGTCATATGGTTGTATTGCTTGTAAGTGTTAAAATTGTTTTGTATATTTATTCATTCAATAAATGATGCTACATGAAGGCTAAGTAATGTGCAAACAGTTCAGTCTCCATGTGTCCATGGTTTGAACAAAAAATAAAAAAGATATAAAAAAGGTATAAAAAGTTTTATGAATTTTGAATTACAAAATTACTGATATATTTTGTAAAAATTTGGATAATAAAATATTAACTGACTAGTATAGTTTTCTAGAGAAACATTTTGTAATTTACAGTTTTTCACTGCCTTAACAAGTATTTTCCTAAAAAAAAAAGAAATGAAAAACACATTACAGTAAAGCCAATACTTCTCAATTACCCGATTCAGTTTAGAATATATAACCATTCATTCAAACTAGAGATTAAAGTAACTCAACAAATTAATGACAACTATTTTATACATTTTTTTTTTTAAGAAGAACAATAATAGGAAGTTTACTTTAGTATTAACATTAGGTACATTTAGCGTTTTATATATGCATATTGCATAGTATATAAATGATTTTAAAGTACTAGGTATTAATAATATTAATTTTTATTCTATTTATTTTTGTAAATATTAGTAGGTATTACTACTAACTACTAAGCTATAATAAACTATAAAGCTAACTTAACAAAATAATTTTATTTTTATTACCCAAAGTATTTAATTTTAAAGTTTATAAAAATCATAAACGTTCTCAAATAACAAAATAGTGTATTAAGTTATACATTTTCACTAACATATATGTGTACAATTATTTGGTGACTGTCTTATTTGACATGTGTTTGAATATTCTACCTAGATTTATTTATAAGGGCCCTTTTTGGATTATGTTAGTGTTTTCTAGGAAAAATTTAAGAAAATTTTTTTTAGTTGTACCTAAACGGAAGAAAGCAACAATATTAACAATTATTGAAAATTAAGTAAAAAATAGAGACAAAGGGGCTTGTACATGTTTAAAAAAATTATACTAGCAACATTGGAAATCACTAACAGTTTTTTTTTTCAGTGAAATTAGAGCTGCAACAGTCACATTACTAAATACTAGTTATCAAATATTATTAAGTCAGGGATTCTACACCTATTGAATTCAATTATTTTTAATTAATATACACTATGTGTAATATAATTTTATTTGTATTAGTTCTATTATTATTTCTAATATTTATACATGAATTATATATAATCAGTTATCTGTATAAGCAATGTTTTAAAATTATATAAAGCAGGAAATAGTTTACAAAAAACATATGACTTTTCATCACTAGTTGAATGACAATTGCAATTCTAATTTTGCTAACCATACTGTAATAACCCATGTGCACACAAAAGCTATTGGAGAATTTTGGCATTTGTAAAAACATTAAATACCAATATAATACATAAAACTAGAAATGCAACTAATTTATTGCATCTTGACTTACAAGCAATTAAATGAAGAATGGTACATTGGTATCAATCAATAAAAATAATTAATAGTTTAAACATTTTAATGAAATATACGTGTTAATGTAAAGTGAGATAAATCTTAAAAATATTTAATGAATAATTTGTGTAATTAGTATAATGCATCAAAAAATTGACAATACGTAATATAAAGAATAACGGTCAAAACAATTTTTATTTCTTTCTATGCTAACTTCTAATTTATTTGTAAGCAATTATTGCCATTGTTATTATTTATTAGGTAATATAATTAATAATTTTTTCTAAATACTTTGTTATACACAAGATTAATAATAAATACATTTATAATTATTACCTGATTAACCATTAACTCTAGAAGGGATTCTAAATAGTATTTGACTACATCTTCTGGTTGCTTTTCGCCCATTTGGGGTGCGTATAAAAGATTAGTTTCTACAGTACCAACTGGACCTAAGCAAAAAATAATAATCATTTTAGTATAAATAATATTGTTAATATTATTAACATGTGACTTACTCAACAAATGTTCATGTAAATTAATTGAAGATGAATGGTTATTCCAGAGTGCTGCCAACCCAGGATGTTCAGGTATTGGACTGGAGAATCCAGGTACAAGTGTTGCAAATATTGCATGCACCGAGTCAGGTGCATTGTGTCCCAAAATTTGATACCATAAAATAAAAAATCTGGTATTTGCCACAAATTATAAAACACGCAATTAAAATGGATCTTATAAATTGATTTTATGTGTGATAATTAATAATTATAATTTTATATGTTTAATAATAGGTAATAACAATAATTACTTAATTCCATCACGTCTTAGCCGCCATGAATTTTCTGGATGTAATAGTTTGGTTATGATCATGCACATACTGTGACATTGCCATCTTTGTGCTACAATTTCTGGACATAATGTTAGTACTTTTTCTAATATTATTAGAATAGTATCAAGTTCATCTCTGTGAATTTTAGTTACTGTGAAAGACATAGAAAAAAAGATATGAATAATAATATTAATAAAACATACATCAAGTAATTAATATAATATTTAACATTAAAGAATAGAAATAACGTAAAGTTGTTGGATTAGGTATCTTAAAATATATTAAAATACTTTGATACTCTATGATTCATACTGGAAACATTAATTTAATCGAAAGAAATATTATAAAAAATTATTTAAACAATTAGAAGTTTTAGATTCTGAACGAAGTGATGAATGTATTGATTTTACAATGATATGTGTTTTTTTTTTTGTTTTAGTGTCTATGTACAGCATAACTAGTCGAAATAAAGCTCCAATTTCAAACGATGGGGGTGGTTTCCGATGTAAAAGTTAATACCCTTGGTGCATTATAAAGGTCAAAAGTAAACATTTTCCAACAGTTTTCAAAAAAAAAATCGAGAAAAACAAAAAAAAAGTGACAGAAAAACGGGAATTTTTACTCAAAACCAGTTTTAGACCAAATCGATTTTTTTATATGGTTGTAATTCAAAAACTAATGACTGTAAATACTTCAAATTTTCACCAAATATTTACATTAATGTTATCTATATACAGCCCAATTTTCAAAATATTTTGACTTTTTTTTAAGTTATTTATAGATCATCGAAATTTTCGATTTTTATGAGAACTTTTTTTTCAAGTGTCGTAAAAAAAAATTTGGATGACCAAAAACACTTGGGAATTTAATATAAGGTTCCTTATGAGTTGTTCTTATTGTAGCTAAATAAAAATAAAAATCGTTAGTCACAATTTTTTTTATAAGCGTTTAAAGTTCAAATTTTTACGAAAACTGTCGAAAACGCCAAAATTTGCAAGTAATTTTGAAGTTGAAAAATCATAAAATATTTTGTGTTAATAACTAAGGATTAAAAATACAACACTAAGTTTTCCGTAAGTTTTCCTTCAAGTAGCTATAGAGAAAACTCGAATTATCATTATAGGAAAAATTTTAAGCGCGCTTGAATTTTAAATGTTTACGAAATCGCGTTACGATAACGATTTATCCTCAAACGATTTTAAATATTTGTTATTTTACAAAAAGAATAAGTCGTAGATACATGAAAATTTTACCAGTTATTTAGATTGGCATTTTTTTTACGTGATTTAAATTTCAAAATATTTTGACGTTTTTGAACTATTTATAGACAACTGAAATTTTCAATTTTTCCGAAAAAAATTTTTTGAAGTGTCGATAAAACTTTTTTGGCCCTATCACAATACTTGAAAATATAATGCAAAGTTCCTCATAAGTTATTCTTATAGTGATTAAAAAATTATAAGAATACATAGGCACAATTTTTTTTATTAGTATTTGAAGTTCAAATATTCACAAAAATTAGTCAAATTCCTGAATATTTGCAAATTATTTTGTAGGTATAATTCATAAAAAATTTTGTATAAATAGCTATGAGTTGAAAATGTAATACAAGGTTTTTCATAAGTTTAGCTTACAATAACTATAAAAGAACTTAAATTTTGGTGTATTCAGATCATTAAAACATAAACCACCTTTTTCACCAACCACTGGAAATTATATCCTAGACTGACAAATCATTTTCGTTCAGAATCGTTTTTCGTATGCAATGATAGCTATCATTAGATTCAAATTTAACACTCCTATAATATATAATAATGTTCCGCACGGCACCTAATGTACAGCAGAGCGGTACCCACTTGCCAGCTTTTTTTTATAATAATACGTACTAATGTACTATAAAACCAACAACTAGCAATAAAAAATAAAAAATGATTATCTACCTCTTTGTTTCAAATTGGCTTCAACACTTATGAAACTTTCATAAAATATTTGATAGATACTGCTGTAGTTGCTTTCGAACAAAAGTTTAGATTCGTTTTCGTCACTGTTGTCTGAAACAATAAAAAAAAAAAAACGCCATGCACGTCATGACATGGTTTCGATCGGATAACGACGAAAACGTACTAAAACCCAACCAGCACAATATTGTTGGGTAGGTAAAGTCGATGTTTTCAAAAGCGCAAAACGTACCGAGTAAAAATTTCAAATGTTTGAATCTCGTGGCAGTGTCTTTTTTCGGGTCCAATATCTTGTGTGCCGATTTTTTCACGTCTGTTTGTACTTTTTTGCTAAACATTTTTCGGCACGCCGAGCTCTACCATTGTTTTTGATCGATCCAACGTGTCAGCCGAAGTCGGTGACACGGGTCCATCGGTGGTGCGCGGGACACGACGGACGAGAAACGACGTCAGTAATGACGACGGTATAACAATAAACTGTTGCGACGGTGGTCCGGCGCGAAGCGAAACTGTTGAGACTTAGCAAAACGCCGCGAAACGATCTACCGTCGGACGGAGGACGAACACCGCGGGACCGTACGTCATGATCGATTTATTTTGCGCACGAAATACTGCCGAACTCTCGATCGCTATCAAAAGTGTTTTAAATTATCAAGACGTGTTATCAGGCGATAAATAATAAAACAATAATAAATAATACTACGACATCGCCAGTAGTAAGTTGTAGTTGTTGTAGCAAGTCGTCGTCACGGATATAGATAATATTATCTATAATATGCGTTGTTCTGTATGTTGTTCGGTAAGTTGTTGTTGTCGTCGCGCGGCGGCGTCGACGTATTCGAACGCTGACGGAACGTTCGGTTCACCGTTACTACGGTCGATGTGTACCGCGAGTACGACTACTACAGCCGCGGCTCCGCGATATAAAGCACACTAAGACTAAGCACACAAAACTGAAAACGGTATAAATTATGAGGCGGCCGACTACGATCGAAACGTACAAAAGTATCAGAACATTTCAAAGGAACATAATTTTATATGTTGTGTATTTTTTTTTCAAACGACGCGAGTAGCATTATTGTTGGATTATCAATGGCATTAATCATATACCTACGTCGAGCCTATACCTAACCTAATCAATATTATTAGGTACATCGTATATTCTAAATATTTATTTAACACCTATTTATTACCCACTACACCTATGAATGTATCTGCATGCCCGCGGCTGCGGAGTGTCTGACTGAATATTATTATCTTTTACGTATATAATAATATGATGGTTATAGCCCGTATAGGCGTGTTACGCGATGTAAGAATGAATATTGTTATTGTGACGTCCCAAAAGTCTCGAGTGGATTGCTTTTGTCGAAACCGTAAAAATTACCTACAATACGTCGTTAATCTTTATAAATTACAATATCGTATAGGTAAACTACGAGTTTACTCTCGAGTACTCGTTTTTTCTTAGATATTATAATATAATATTATTGGTGAATGGTGGGAAATGGTGGGATGCGGATTACGAAACGTTGTACCTGCCTACGAACGACGGGCGTCGGGTTGCGCATTCGGCCTACTTAAGGTTATATTTGTATTACTGTAGTATACAATATTATTATTAAGTTTATATCCAAACTGCTGTGGTTATAATATTACGGTCTATGATTACTATAGGTACCGATATCACTTGTCGAGAATTATAATGAATTAATCTAATGACTGTATCGAGAGTTTTAATTTTAAAGCAAGTTATGAGCTTTTTAAACTTGTAAAACTTAGTTCTCCTAATTTAAAAAAAAAAAAATTAAAATATTAATTATTATAAGTATATATGAGATTCCTTAAGGATTAGATAATATTCGTGTTTGATAGTAGGCCAATACAAATATTAATATTAAAGCTAAAAACACAAAATTGGTTACATTATGCTGATTTAAAATGTATATAAGTACTGTTGCACGCGGGTCAGAGAAATAAAATTCAAAACAAATAGATCACTGACCATGGACGGCGCTAAGGGGGGGTCGTGGGTGGGCGATTGCCCACCCAGGATAAATTCTCGCCCTGCTTTCGCCCCCCCAACCAGATATTTTAACTCCTATTAACTGGTGTGTGACCGTGGAGCATTAGACAAAGCTAAATTCCCCAACTATTAAAATATAAATTATAAACGATTTTTAAACATAAGTACTATTCTGTGATTTCGATTAACTGCGACAACGGCCAGCTGATATAATAATCATACATTTAATGATGTCATCATATTTAAATGTTACTAATTACTATTATATATTAAATTATGTTATATGTAGAAATGCACTTATACAGTATTACACTGATACATAAATCATTACCAAACATTTTTTTTATTGTTATTGAAATAAATTAAATTGTTGAACTTGCCCCTTCAAAAAATTTACTTGCCTTTTACCGCCCCCCCCCTAGAAAAAAAATTCTGGCGCCGTGCCTGTCACTGACGTACCTATAACACGAATTAAAATATATATCTTAATTCGTGACCTATAATATAGTGACATTTTCCTAATAAAAAAAACATATTAGGAATATCAATAGCATTGCAACACGCACATTATATTATTATATGTAGTGTTGAGTAGATATAACTTAGTCAACGAAAGGTAATAAGAATAATAACATAAAAGTGCAAATTGCACTGTAAAATTAATGTCCCTTCATAAGCAAAAATAGGGGGAGGGCAATTATTTCCATATACCTCTTTCAAATTTGTATCGAGTTCTATTCTTACATGGCTATATTTGACATACGAGTAAATAAATAAATAAATGCAGTGGTTAAAGTGGGAAAATTTTTGAGGGGGGATGACTAACGTTACCAAAAACTAAGGAGCGTTCCCGAGTTCTTCATCCAAAATCTATATCTAACCAAACTTTTTTAAGAAACCTACTAGGTATGAACCTATATAATTTGATTTTTTTATACACCATGGTTCATAAAAATTTTATGTTAATATAGTATGTAATATAAAATTTTCTCCTATGAAAAATGATTTTAAATATATAATGCCTGCTAAGTTAAAAATAAATTGAAAATCATTGCCCGAAATTAAAAAAAAAACATTTAC
Organism: Aphis craccivora; assembly: GCA_009835225.1. Classification (NCBI taxonomy): domain Eukaryota; kingdom Metazoa; phylum Arthropoda; class Insecta; order Hemiptera; family Aphididae; genus Aphis; species Aphis craccivora. Next base: position 7,201 of record VUJU01003601.1, on the reverse strand, counting down.
ATTTTAGTTTTAAACGTTTCATTGAAAAAATGATTTATAATAAATAATATCACTATTCATATTCTTTCAGTTTAATATTTTATTTAAACCATAATTATTATATCACATGGAATCGCACACTATTATGGATAACACACTACACTATTTAATCTATTCTGTGACACTACTACACAATAATTTATTATTTAAAAATCGCTTATCGCACTAAACTTAACCATCTTCAGAACGTGGAGATTATTCGAGCGAAATAAAATACGTTTAAATTCGAAATCTAATCAATGTGTGTGGCTGCATAAATAATTTAATAAATTATAAAAATTAACATGCAACATATTATAGAATTCACAATAAATTTATTTTTAAAGCGTCCCCCCAGACTTTGGAGACTTAAATTAAAGGGGACGCATAATCTTACCGTAAATAAGAAGGGGTACTCCGTCCCCCCTCACTTTAACCACTGAATAAATGGCTACATTGTTTCATTTCATCCTTTATATACCTATTAGGTACCTATAATACATATAATATGCAATTTCAAATTTTTAAGTTAAAAAGTCTACAAAAACTGGTTTTTGTAAATTGTTTAGATATTTAAGTTTCAATAGTTGTAATAAAAATTACTTATGAGTTATGACAAATATTGTATTAAATCTTCAACTATAAGCTATACAAATTGAATATTTAATCAATTATGAACTTCAAAACAATAAATTAAAAATATTAAGGATTTGATAAATTTTAACTTCAAACACTGATATAAAAATTCGTGTCCACTGTCCGCATGTGCCTATTTAATATATTTTTAAATAACTATAAGAACTGCTTTTCTGAGAATTTTGTATTTAATTGTCTAGCTTCTTTTTGATCAAGCCTAAAATGGATTAGTAATTTCAGTATAAAAATTGTTTATAATAGCAATTATGCTTACTATCGATAACAGAGTAGTAATAGTAATGAATAAATTACCGATATAACTGTATAATTAATAATATTTCATACAAATAGTATAAAATTGTCCTTTTAAAATATAGAATTATTTTTGAGTTAACAATATTTCTGATAAATAAAACAATTGATTACTAGATCGTCTAGATCACTAGAAAAACATACTAATAAGTAATAATTGATAAATTACAATTTAATTATAATTGATTCAATATGGTGAGTTGTTAGTAATTACCAACTAATTAATTCAAAACTAAAATACCTACTCGTATTATTACTGCCTCACTAAAAAATACACTAATAAGAGCTGCAATTTTATTTTATCAAAATAAAATATCATTAGCTATTGATTTATTACTGTTATTATTGATAATACAAATTATTGTTACAGTTTAAAATGTTATATTCAATTTATAAACCTAATATTGCCATATTGGTCAATGTCAATCAACGTTGAATCAGATTAAGATCCGTAAAAACGTATATTATGTACAATGTACATAATACATATATTATATATAATACGTAGAGAGATTTTCACTCTGCCCTCCTTAATTAAATTTCATTTGTATATTGTATAGTGTATACGATTATAAAATTGACCTTATATAAGCTTTTGTCTCTAAACTCTAATACTACTTACTATAGATTCAGGTCACCAAGAAACACTAATAAACCAATAAAACACTGTTACCAAACATAAATACATCTCCCGCTTTACCAAATTGCTAAATGCCAATAAAAACTCAACAATAATTTTAGGACCCATTCAAATTTATAAACAACAATATCCTAGAAAAACTGAAGTCTGAAAGTAATAATTAAAAATTTTTATCCATGACCATGGCTCATGATAAATAACTTTCAAATAACAAACTTCACGCAGAAATTTCGTCTGTATAGATGCTACACAACGATTTAATTGCAAATTCGCAACTGATAAAAATAACAAAAAAAAACAAATATAAATATGAAAAACAATTAAAAACTTTAACGCACTTTACACACTCACAATGTACCAAATTCAAAAAATAATAGGAATACAGACAATAGACAAACAGACTCAAAAAATAAATAGAATATTCGCTGTTGTTCGTAAATGAAAAACTATATAAAACTTAAATTATTTGAAATATCGGTTAGAATATATTGTTAGTCGATTAAATTAACTTTTGTCGAAAATATTATACATTTAAAGAGTGGCCAAGTGAGTAACGCTCTGCTGTATTAGTAGGTCACTATAATTGATTTATTAAATTGGAATCCGATGATAAGTACCTATCAATTATCATTGTATAGGTACAAAAATGATTCTGAACGGAGATTATTTGTCAGCTTAGGATATATTTTCCAGTGGTTGGTAAAAAGATGGTTTATGTATTAATGACCTAAATACACAAAAACATTAAATTATTTTATAATTATTGTAAGCCAAACTTATCGAAAATCTCGTATTACATTTTTAACTCCTTATAGTTACTATTAGGTATACACTATTTTTTATAAATTTTAACTATTAAATAATTTTCAAATAAAATATTCATGATTTTTACGAAAATTTGTCAATATTTGAACTTCAAATACCTACTAATATAATAATATGTAAAAAAAGAATTGTTTTTATGTATTCTTATAATTTTTAAATCACTATAAGACTAACTTATGAAGAACTTTGTATTCAGTTTTCAAGCATTTTGACTCAGCCATAAAATCTTATCGATATTAATAAACAAAAACAAATATTTCAAATGCTTATAAAGAACATTAAAATAAGCGAAATATTTTGAAAATTAAATTATGAAAAGAAAATGTCAATCTTAATAACTGGTGAAATTTTCAAGTATCTACGACTTTTTGAATAATACAACAAATATTGAAAATCCTTGGGCACAATAATCCTTATCGTTACGTGATATAGTAAAAATTTAAAACTCAAACGTTCATACTATTTTTCCTATAATGACGTTTCGAATTTTCTCAATAACTATTTGAAGGAAAACTTATGAAAAACAGTGTTGACTTTTAGATTCTGAACAATGATGTGTTTTTTTGTGTCTGTGTACAGCATAACTTGTCGAAATAATATTTCAATTTCAACTTTTGGGGGTGGTTTCCGATGGCAAAGTGAATATCCTAAAATTAAAAAAACAATTTTCAATAAAAATCGAGGAAAACAAAAAAAAAGTAACGGAAAAACGGGAATTTTTACGCAAAACTAGTTTTCGAACAAATTATTTTTTTTTTTGTATAGTAGTAATTCAATAAATAATCACTGTAAATACTTGAAAATTTCACCAAATGTTTATATTAGTGTTATATATATATACAGTTAAATTTTTAAAATATTTCGAATTTTTTTGAGCTATTTATAGAAAACTGGAATTTTCGATTTTTCTGAGAATTTTTTTTTTTAAAGTGTCGATAAAAAATGTTGAATGACCAAAAAAACTTGAAAATTTAATACAAGGTTCTTTATAAGTTTTTCTTATTGTAATTAAAAAAAAAAATCAATTATCGTTAGTAACAATTTTTTTTTATAAGCGTTTATAGTTCAAATTTTTACGAAATATGTCAAAATTGCGAACATTTGAAAGTAATTTTGTAGTTGAAAAATCATAAAAATGTTTGTGTTTATATCTGAGATTAAAAAATTCAACACTAAGTTCTCCATAAGTTTTCCTTAAAGTATCGTAGCTATAGTAAAAACTCAAAATATCATTATAGGAAAAATTGTTATGAGCGTTTGAATTTAAAATTTTTACGAAGTCGTTTAACGATAAGTACCTATTAATGTTCATTAATTATTACTAAATATTTGTTATTATTCAAAAAGTATAAGACGTAGATACTTGAAAATTTCACCAGTTATTTAAATTGGTATTTTCTTTACATGGTTTGATTTTCAAAATATTAATAACAATTAATAAAAAATCAATAACAAGTAGTATATTTATAAAATATACCAACAATGATTCGCTCGCTTTTTAATCTTTCAATACCAACGTTTTTATTTGGTTACCGATAAAACACATGATAAGAACGGTCATGTATATCTGTAAAAGCCTAATAAAAACTCATGAAATCCCTGGAATTTGAGACCTATCTACCAGGATCGCGTGAACCTCATTCAGTTTTGACGTTGTCGGCAGTACTCGGCAATCGGCTGAAGTGCAGCACTCTTGTAGTCATTACTAAAATTACCATCCGCATATTTTCTTGTTACATATTAAGTTTCAATCCTTCGCGTCTTAAACGATTTAAACTCGTACTCAAAACGCTTGTGAAACGTCTCCAGAATGTTTCTACAACGTAGGTACACCATTTCGCGACTGACTGATTCATATTATGAGCATTAGCAAGTAGGTATTTTATATAAATATTATGAATTTAAAAGTAAACCAATATTATTGACAAGTCTAGTTGTTATTATTGGGTATCATTTTATTTTTATATTTAATAAATAGGTAAATTATTAGTTATTACTTATTTTAATATTAAATAACAATTTAATGTGTACATTATTTTTTACTTATTTATAAATTTTACTTTTTGCAAATTTATTACATAATTTTACGATATTTAATGCATATTATGTGGATTATTGTGCTAGTTAATAAAGTGCATGTAAATCCTATTGTTTGTTAACTAAAATAAGAAAAACTTATAAGAAACGTTGTATTAAATTTTTAATTTTATTTACCACCGAAAAATTGCACCCAAATTTTTTTTATCAAAAATTCAAAAAAAAACTAAAAATTTTAGTTGTCTATAAATAACTCAAAAATAACCAAAATATTTTGAAATGTTAACTGTATATATATATATAACGCTAATATAAAGATATGATAAAAATTTAAGTATTTACAGTGATTAATTTTTGAGTTACAACTATAAAAAAATATCGATTTTGTCGAAAACTGGTTTTACATTCTTTGATTTTTCTTTTTTTTTTCTTTAGTAATAGTTCATAACCCATACATAAAATTATAATATCATTCATTGTATTTTTTTAGATAATTATCTAGGAATTAATTGCTAAACTGCACGAAAAGTGAGAATTGTAAAATGCACAACATATACTCGTAACAAACACTGCACAGTTCAATACTGACTATGTAATTTGGATGATATTAATAATAGGTATATAATAAATGATATTAATTAGATCGTTCGATAAAATGTCGGACGTGTTTACCTAACCCACACCTTGTCGTACGATAATATTTTAATTCGATAAATAAATCATACGATGAAATATCGGCCGTGTGTACCGGCTCTTACTATAATTTTTTTTGTTTTTATCGATTTTTTTGAAAACTGTTGGAAAATTCTTACTTTTACTTTTAGGATATTTACTTTGCCTTCGGAAACCACCCTCAAAGTTTGAAATTGAAATATTATTTTTACAAGTACACAGACACAAAAAAAACACACATAACACATCATTGTAAAATCAATACATTCATTATTATTTCGTTCAGAATCTAAAACTTGAATATTCCAGTTAATCTGAACCTGAATAATTATTTATTTCCAATTTGAATAATAATTAATTTGTCATTAACACCAATAATTTTTTTTAATTTGGTGTTTGTGTACCCAAATACATCAACTTTTGAGTAAAAGTTCTAATTTGTATTTATTATGTTTTTGTTTTTCCCTGTTATTTTGAAAAATACTGGGAGTTTTTACTTTTGATTTCTCTGAATTACAAATTATATCCAACTTGCTACCCGAAACTATTTTTAAAACTAAAAATCGAAGCATTCTAATACCTATAAATTTGAAAATTTTTAACTTATATTATTGTTTAAATAAACATTTCGTTGATATTTGTAGGTATAATCATAGATATAAGATATATAAATTTAAAATTGACAATGAAAAAAACTAGGTAGGTATGCATTTGCATAATTTTTTAACGCAAACTTAGATCTTATCGATTTCTATTGGAAATACTAAGTCAACAGGAATTCATTTAATTGATGGCTTATATTAGTAAATATGTTGCTTGCGATGAAACATGATAAATTAGTACATACCTAGGTACTGTATTGTTATCATTTATCTATTTTTTATTTATTAGTATTATAAGCAATTACACTTTACTGACTTACAGTGAGATATTGTCATTGACATTATTTGAGTATAGGTACTGTTTATTATTGTTTAATTGCTATTATCAAAAAGCTATTATCGGTATGAGAAATTATTTAAAGAAAAAACAAAATAATGAGATTCTCTTAATACAACGTCTACTTCAATTTATTAAAATAAATAATACAGACAATACAGTCGTCGTATCGAGGGGGGTCGTACCCCCCCCCTGTATGCATACGGGCCTGGTAAGTAGTATCGATTAATCAAGAAAGACCAAAGACGGTTAATCGACTAACGGATAATCGAGATTCTACTGTAGATACTTACATGCATTACGATTTAGATTTCAGAGTACTAGCTGTACCTAATAATAAAATACCTTAAAATACGTTTTTGTTATAATTTATATTAGTTATATCGTTGATTATCAATATTAATATTTATAATAGTAAATATTGTAAGGTGAAATCATAAGTTTCTCAACGTCAACCATCTTATAAAAACAGTGTTTTTAGCAGTTCACCTTTAGCGTGTCACGTGTGCTGTATCATTTCAATCTGTTTGTATTTATAATTATGGGGTGGCACAACCGTATATTTTTATAGGTTTTATTTTTTTTTTTTTAGTAATAGGTATAACTCATCCAGCTTGTACATCTTTTAGGTTGGTACTAAAGATTTAACTCTATCGTGAAGTACAGTTACTCCATAGACCTTAGTAGACTATATTAAGGCCAATGAGTAACTGTGCAAAGACTGGATACATCAACATTTTTTTGTTTCGTTAACCATTCTTTAACATTATTGTCTTTTACCTCTGCTCAAATGCGCCAGTTTTTTATTTGACGATAAACGATAAAAGTTTATAAATATTATTCTTGGTATTATAAATTGTAAAAATAAATAATATAATAATTAGACCCAATTAAGCTTGTATAATAGTTTAAAATAATTAATTGAAAAATAAGTAGGTAAAAACACTTTGAATCATTAATCAGTAATCAAACACTATACATGTTATATATAATATAGGTATTTACGAGTAGGTATAGCTACGCCTGGGTCATGAAAATTATATATACCTACCTATTCAATATAAATACTATTATTTGTAGGCTATGATGATTTTAAAACTATACTAGATATTTACTAATTAG
>VUJU01003600.1:0-24635 GCA_009835225.1 Aphis craccivora | reverse complement strand
CTAAGATATTTGAAAAAATTATCAAAGCCAGACTGATTGAGTTCTTAGAAAAAAATAACTTATATTAATAATAATTCGAGCCTAAATTGGTTTAAAAGCTATTTGCTTAATAGAAAACAGTCAGTGAAAATTAATGAAGTAAATGGTAACACAATTGGAATTAAAAATGGTGTACCTCAAGGTAGTGTTCTTGAACCCATTCTATGTGTAATATATATTAACGAAATTTGTAATATTAATTTTGATGGGTTGATAGTTACTTATGCTGATGACTATGATTATGATTATGATTGTCTTCTATTCTCACACAAATCATGAGATGGGGTATATGAGAAAGCCTGCAGAGATTTCAATCAGATAATAAACATTTTAAACAATAGAAATCTATCTCTAAATGTTGATAAAACTGTGTTTATGTCATTTTCAGTTAATAAAACAGATTTTAACTTCAATACTATAACAGTACATGGCTGCGTCAATAATAAAATAAGTAATCAGGAAAACTGCAAAATAATTAAAATAGTTGGAAAAATAGTTCGATATTTGGGTGTTGTATTTGATAACAACTTAAAATGGGATTTTCATATTAACAATTTATTAGAAAAGCTACGTTTTATTACATTTAAATTTATCAAACTTAAAAACATGGCACCTAAACAAACAATGAAAATAGTATATTTTGCACTATATCAATCAAATTTCAAATATGGTCTATTGGTATGGGATGGCTTTCGGGATAACATATTAAATGCACTAGTAATTAATCAAAATAATATAGTCAGAATTTGCCTAAAAAAATTCACTCTAGAAAGATCTACGAAAGCCAACTATAGAGAACATATATTACTAGTAAGGTTATTGTATAAAAAATTGCTTTTATGTACTTGGTTAAGAAATTTAACTTAGATAAATATCATAATAAGTTAAGCAATAAAAGAGAATTAAGGAAACTTGACTTGACTATTAATTATACAAATAAATCTTTTGGTCAATGTTTTATAGATTATCTTGGACCAACGTTTTTCAATTCTATGCCTTTTGAATTAAAAAAAAAAAAACAACTTAGGGATGAAAGGATTAATATTAAAGGCTTGGTATATAAATATTTATTTCTTGAGTTAAATAATGAGCTGCTATAATTTTATTTTACATCTAAGCTTTATATATTAATCTATGAGGTTTTATTTGTGTATCTTAGACTAATATGTTTATTTTATAATTCTTTTTTTATAATGTACATTTTCTTGATAAAATGTCTAAACTATATTTATATATTTAGCTTTATACGTGCTTAGAACTTATACTCTATATCTTGTGAATTCTATAATTATAATAATTGTATCATATATTATATAATAACTCTCTTTCTCCAACACAAGCTTTGCTTAAAGCAGAAAGATAATCGAAAATGTTACTCAATAATAACGTATGTATTATGTCTTTTTCGATTAAAATTATTAATTTTTTTTCATGCTTTAATTATTATTTTAGTAATAAAATTTATAAGTATCAATCAATAGTAAAAATATGTGTTTTATATGCTACGACTACATATTTTTTTTAAATTTTCAAATATAAATGATCAGCGAACTTACCTAGTATATTGTTCCATAATATTGTATTTATAAAAATAAAATTCCTGTTTGACTAAAAACCCAAATTATATACTTTCATCAGTTTTATCATTATCGACTTAAATACAATAAATTCGATCATATTAATTATGCAAAAATACGCACTAAGTTCAATATATGCAAAGTAAAAATATTGTATATTTATCTCTCCTATTTTACGAACTGCATATTGTAAGCGTGTATAATGTATACATTAACATGTGAGGGCAACTGGTATATTTTTAAAATCTCGATAACAGCAGTGGGGGGTAACTGGTAAACACCCAGTTTTTCATTTATTGATTCCACCGTTTAATATTTGTAAATTATTTATTTTAATAAAAACAAAATATAAAAGGCTTAAATTAATTTATTATTATGATTTATTTATTAATTTAATTATTTATTTTATTTTTACTAAATAATTTTTACTTTTTTTACGTTTTTAAAATAAATTGTAAAACATTACATTATTATTACATTTTAATTATTATTTCATATTTACTATTATTTATTTTATTTTTACTGAATAATTTTTGATTTCTTCGTGTTTTAAAATAAATTGTAGAACATTATATTACTATTTACCTACCTACTATTATTTATTTTATTTTTGTTTTTTTGGAGTTAACTAAATAAATTGTAAAACATTGAATTACTATTTTAATACATTTTACTTACAAAAATGTTTGAATTATTTTTTGAAATGTTTATATTTAAACTTAAAACAAATTATGGTTAGGTTTTGATTAAATTAACTATTAATTAAACTTAAAAAAAATTGATAAACTATTGATTAAAAAATATACAATCAGCGGAATCAACATTAACAAATTTCCGGCAAAACTGATAGCCGGCGGTATCAATAAATAAAAAAGCTCGGCGGAATTGATATTAAAATGGCAGAATCGATAAAACCCCATATTTTTCAGTTTCATCACTTTGAGTCCAACGAAACACGTTGCCCTATTTCAAAGTATTTTTAAGTTCCGAAGATAATGCATCGAGATAACATAATACATTAGTCACCTATATTGTTTTCGAGTTTTTGTATATATTAAGAATAAACTCTGAGTATTGGATATTTAGAATTTATTGTATTTTCATATGTGTATCGGTGTATGGATTTTTATATTTCAAGTAAAATCTTTGTAAAATATTCATGTTTATATGCTCCGTGCCTCCGTCCTTATAATATATATTATTACTATAGATGTTTACTATAATATGTAGCATTTATTTATGTGTACTAGATCTGCATCGGTATCATAGCTATTAGTGGTATAAATGGGTAAAATAACTATAAAGAGTTTTATAACAACAGAATAAATTCAAAATATCAAAAAAATTACCGAATTTAATAACGAATTGTCATTATTAAATTATAATTTGTAATTAACACAAATTGTACATACAGCACTTTTTTATGTACAGTTGGTTCCTCAGTGGTTTCAGCATCTAACGAATAAGTACCTAGGGAAGAACACTTGTAAGCATGTTATTATTTGTACCGACGAATAATTCCTCAGAGTTTTGTATATTTTCTATAGACGACTAACGCTCGTACTTCAAATATTTTTTCGATTTTACGGTCAAATCGGTTTATTTTAAACAAGATCCTTTTATGATTTGACTGGAATCGTGTTATTTGTAACTCGATTAAACCAATACTGAATTGTAACTACGATAAAACTCATAATGTTTTGGCGTGTATAATATTATACAGAAGGCGTCACGCTGCATGACTCGATTACGATTAAATATACGATTTTAGCGCAGACATAACGCCGCTGCTTGTCCTAATTTTATTAAACGTTAAACTACGCCTACCTGCAGCAGCTCGTCTTCTGCTGCAATTTGTCGTCAAGATCGGAGCATCGCTTAGACACGGTTACCGTTATACCTATAGTTGGAATATTCTTCACTCCTCCGCGACACGACATAATATCCTATGTACTCTGGCGACATTACAGCGTTATAATATCTAGCTAATATAGCGGTATAGTGCGGGATTACCGACCTGCGGGCCACCTATATCGCTTAACTTTCTGCCCACAACTATATAATACCCGCCTACCTATATATACGGGCACAGAGTAATTACCCACGACAATGTGGTAGGTACCTATTGCGCGGCGAGATTACTATTCGTATACGTATTATAATAATATGTTCTGTACTTACTGCACACGGAACAGCCCGATTCGTCGGACCCGTCGCCGCATCCGTCGCGACCGGAACACAGCACGGCGGTCGATCGGCACCGGCCGTTCCTACACCGGAAAGGGCATTCGGCAGGACTGTGCCGGTAAGCGCCGCGGACCCGGGTCAACGGCTGCGGGGGACGCGCGCCGGACGTCCTGTTGCCGACGGTCATCGGTGCACCGCCGCCGCCGCACAGGCCTTCCAACTCGTCCGATTTGTCGGCGCACGTCACGACCGCGTTGCACAGCTCGTACTCGGGTAGACATTGACCGTCTCCGCACTGGAACGTGTACGCCGGACACCCTGTAAAAACGTAATACGGATCGACGATTATTGCCATTATAATAATATGAATTGTTCGTTGTGCAGCGTACGTGCTATTGTGTAGATTGTAGGTAATTATATAAGTTATATATAATATATATATATACTTATTACTCATACAATATGTATAATAATAACTCATTTAATCTACATAATAATGATGTATAGTAAACCAAACTATATGCCCGGGGAGAAAATCACAACTAACCATCTTAGGTTAGAAAATTTAATCATAAGTGTTTCATTATAAAAATTAAATAAGAAAAAATTAGCGTAAACCCACATAAATTGTTTATAGCCACATGAGCTGATTATACCGCCACCACCACTCAGAACCTTTCTTAATTATAATTTATCATTGAATCCAAACGTAACCCATCCATTACAATCTCGTATAGTAATACCTGCAGCTACTCAATGCCGAGGTCGAGGTGCACTCTAAATGTATTATGCAGTCACATATTTATCTTATAATATTTAAAACCGTTTGTTTACACAGTAAACGTGTAAAAAACAATGATCAATTTTGTTTGTGTACCATAATCAAAAATTACTTATAATTATTATATAGTTTACCTTTATGTTCGATGGCATTGCAACCTTCTTCGTCGTCTCCAAATGGACAATTTTTTACACCATCACATCGCGTTGATCTAGAAACACATAAATTCCTGAGGCCTTTGCTAGACCGACAGGCAAACGTGGTACTTGGACATTGTTGATTACCCGAACATTCTTCATCTGAATTATCGTCTTCACCACAATCACCTGTTCGACCATCGCATACGAAGAACCAACTAATGCATTTACCACTAGATCGACACTAAAAAATATCATTAATGAAATGTTCGACATTTTAACCACCTATATTTAAATATTTTAAACCATTTATGTTCATAAAAAATAAATTTTATTGTATTGGCATATTTTATTCAAATTTACTTACTTGGAATGTATTCTGTAAGCAACCTCGAGTTTTTGCTGTACACTGATCAATTGTTTTATTGTTTGGTTGACAATCACAAATTCCATGCAAGCATCTTGAATTTTCATCATTTCGCATACACTGTGCATCACTAACACACGGAAATCCTAGACTAATACGTCGTTTGGGTTCTCCCTTTCTTAACATAATACCTAAATTACACAAATAAAGACATTATATATATACATATGTCATATATATTTTTTTTAAATACTCTAACTCCATAATTAGTATGAGTATAGGTACTATATATAATTTATATGCAAATAAAATCTTGGTTCCAGAATTACCTGTATTACTGATTGGTTTCTTATGTACTTTTATGGACGAGTTATTGAAAATTGTTTGGCTTTTATTTTGTGAATCTTTTAGTGGACTTTTTAAATAAATTTTGATTGGCGGTGGCGTAGGTACTATAGACAATTGAGGCTTAAATGTAATGTTTTTCGATGCAACTGTTGTGTAATTTAGAGAAATGGCAGATGACTGAGTGTTCGTCACCGGAATAGCAGCAAATTGTATACCATTATTCGTTAAATTTGTTTTTATAATGGGTCGTTTTAAAGGAGGCATCTGTGGCTTATTGATTGGTCGAAATGGCTTAACTGTTGAGGTAGTTGTGGGTCGTATATCATTTGTTTGCCAAGGTCGCTTTTGGTACGGCACTTTTTTCTTTAAATCTGGTTTACTAAATGGATATTTAAGTGCTGAATTAGGTTTAATTAAAGTGGAATCTTGTCCTTTGTTTTTACAGTCCTGGGAAGCAGAATTGCATATGCAAAAACCAAAAACACCAGGTATAGTAAACTCGCATCGGTTATTTTTATCCGACAGTGCACAATGAGTGTCACTGTAACACACTTCTCCTAGTTTGGCAGCTGTGGAAAATATTAACAACGTGTTAAAATATTAGGATAATATTATAATACATTATGACAATCAATATTAACTTAATATTATTGTAATTTCATTGAACATGAAGTATTTCAATTTATTTTTAAATTAATAAATAATAATACATTATTTTAGTCGTATATATGTATGGTGTAACACGACTATTTAAGAAACTTATTAAATAGTTCAAGTATACACTGTATTTTTTATATTAATATTATATTATACTTATTAATTATTTATTTCTTATAAAATAACTTTTGTTAGTACAACAACTATGATTCATATCTGATAATTCAATTATAAGTGGAATATGTTTTATTAGTAAAAAGTAAATAAAATGAATAGAAATAGTTGTTTATTAACGAAAAATGACATTAACAATAAAGATTACGGTTTTTTATTTGGATTTTTTTAGCTACAGATATTTTATTCTATTTTGATCATATTTATAGATTAGGTATATTTGAAATATTAACACAATATTTTTATATTTATTGTCCGTTCAAAGACTGAAGAATTAGTTATTGTCCAATTAAAGCATTTACTTAAATTATTATTATTATTATTTTTTTTTTTTTTTAATAACCCATACAAAATACAAATATACATATAATGATAATATGATAATAACAATACATACGAAAAAAATATCCAATATAACGATGTAATACGTTATAAATTTATACTCTTATTGAGTATAGATTGAGTATTGAATAACACTTAGATATATATATATATCGTTTACTATACTAACACTAATAGTTAAATCGTACGGTGGTTAATATGGAAAATACATCTAAAATATGGCCCAAGCGAGATGTCCCACAATAGCATTCCTTTAATCTGAACCATATCGACGAGGAAATTTTTTTTAAACCGGTGTATAATAGAGTCTGGCGGACCAAATTGTATTAAACATAATACTGATGGTTTAAGCTGTAAATATACTTTTCAGCGGACCAAACTAATAAGAGTTTATTGCACTTTAATTTAAATTTGTGGCGAAAAAATATTGGTCTACTATAGGTATTGGTATACACCATTTTTCCTTTCAATAAAAATATAATAATTTAGATCCCTTCACGTGTAATAGAATAACACATACAGCTATCAAGAACAATATAAAGTCTCACGTAATAGGTATTCTATAACAATGACCTCCAATAATCCGTATGCGTACGCGTGTATGTATAATGTAGATAGCTATTACACACCTGGAACGTTTGAGTGTTATTATTTTTTTCTTGACATGGATCTACAATCTGTTATGTATTATGAAAGCATCATATTAAATGAAAACTAACGGGTTCCTGTATGGCTGTATGTTAATGAACGACGTCAATGAACCAAAGGATCAGGGAAATCGTAGTATACGTTTTTCACGTGAATGAATTATTTCTATATTTACAGTGTGAGAACCAGTACCTATCAACGTTTATATTATGATAATCTTTATTGTTTTCAAATGACTCACGTTATTATTAATTAAGCTCCTCACGAATTCGAAATAAATGAAATTGCGTGTTGTAATGACAATTGAATTTTAACAATGTCTCCTGAATACCAGTCCAATATATTATTATTGGTATAGCTTAATCGAGTATTATATCCTTCTTGTAATGATTATTAATAATAATTATAATATTATAATATAATGTATAATATAATATAGTCCTTTTTTCAATACAGACATAATGTGTATGAACAAATTTGATTTAATTTTTAGTCCTTAAATTTAACTATATAGCTTACGTTTCTTAATGTAGATATCTACATTGTGTGCAGTTAAGTCAGTATTTTTAATTTTTACCAATTTACTTTTTAAGTATAAATTATAACCCTATATTTTGTCAACTTATATGTTTAAATGAAGTGTACTTTTATTTATGATATTCTATACAAATGGTATTATTATCTATTCACAATTCACATAGTACCTATTATTTCATATAAATAAAATTGCATTATATATTAATATTGGTTATTAAATAATATTACTTACGAGATAAACATGTATGCCTTCGATACTGCCAAAATTTCGATTCGCACTCACATACGTTATCAAGACATTTACTATTAGCTACTTTCATTGAACATTGCTCATCTACAACACACTCGAATCCTAAAAGTGTAGCTGTGAATACAAAATTACTAAATTAAAATCAATAACGAAAACTTTTATTTTTAATTGGACTACTTTTGGATAACATAATAGAAATTAGGTCTTCAAAATAACTCGTAACATAATATAAGTAGTAGGTGTATACTGTATATATATTTCAATCGTAAATAATAATAATTTAATTATCCAATGAGGATACTATGCCTGAGGCTTTTATGAAAGGCGCCATGATATAACGGACAATACTAGATTTTATTACTTCGGAACAATGACTATATGTTCCTGTTCCAGATTTTATCATCAGAACATAAGTTTACTCTAAAAAAATCAATGATAATAAACATTCAGTATAATATTATACTAATTAGGTACATATGTATTGAAACTGAACACAGTGTAAGTTTACATTACGAAACCGTTTTCAATGTTCAGTTTTTTATTTACTTTTAATTTTGATTTGATTTTTTATTTTACATTTAATATTTACAGAAATTATTTAAGATATCAATACACATGGACGTTTTTAAAATGTACACAACTGAAATTATGTATTTAATAAGTAATAGTAGTAATAGTCATCAAGCATTTTTTAAAGAAAGACAAACCTATTACATCATTAAAATAATATCTAAATATACAAATTAAATAACTAGTATAATATAATAATGTTAAAAATTTAAATTCATCAAAATTATAAAACTTAATCTTATTATAGTAATTACAAATTTTGTTTCTCATTATTTTATTTTAATCCTATATTATATTTTCCATATAATTTTTACTATATATTTTTGTATGAATACATCAATTGTTTAATGTTTAAAGTTTAAAATGGCCAGGATTAATATTTTTTATAACGTAAGAATTATTTGTATTAATATTTAAATTACTATATTAGGATGCCAAAGGAAAAAACAGAAAATAAATTATAATTATGTCTATAATAAAATTGTGGTCTAAGACCTAAGTTTAATTTTATACTATAGGTACAACAGATATATTATTGTTTTGAATTGTGATTTCTTTATATTTTAGTTAAGTAATTAATATCTTAGATATTAATAAGTTCAAACTTAGTAATATTTAAAATCGATTAAAATAATATCAACGAATCATGTAAAAACGTAACTTTAAGTAACTTACACTGTAAACATGTATTGTTCACTCGTGCATAGTAAGGTAAACAAGAACAAATTCCAGTCTCCTGGTGACATCTGCTAAATCCCGTGTCACAATCTTGATTAGAGAGACATATTTCACCTAATTTTGCTCCAAGTGTTTGTCCAGGAAAATTCTACAAATAATACATTTTAAAAATAAATTAAATTTTTATTCTTAAAGGTTTTTAAACAGTGTCAATAATTGAATACAATATGATGTAGGTATCTACAATTACACATTTTTGTACTAAATTTAAATAAAAGTCTACATGCTTAAAATTTTACTTGTATCCAGGAGAGTATATAGTTTGTTTATAGGACTATAATATTAAATATAAATATTCTATTTTAGGACTATGATACTACCGCAACATACATAACAAAAAATACGCTATTCTGCGCCCCATATAATCCAAATATCCTAGTCAAATACCTACTTTAAAAATATAAGAAATCGAATTTTTAACATATCACCTTTATGAAGAAGTAAGTGACCATCTTTAATCAAATGCAACCATAAATAGTACATAATATACTATTAGAGTCGTAGGTAAATAGTAAGAATAATGACTTTATTAGTTGTTGTTAAGACTTACGAATCATCTTGTTCTTGTTAATATAATAACGTTTAACTATACATACATACATTGAACATAGCAATTGTTCTGTCTATTTAGATCACATTCTTCCATGTACACGTTAAAAATCTAAACGAAAGTGTCAGCATAAGTAAATAAAATAATATAAGCTATAATGAAAAAAAATATCGTTTAGAATGAAATGTGAATAGGTACAACTGAGAGAATATAATATGTCTAGCGTCTACACATAAATACCGTACAATATAATATATATTATATATATGGAATTTCAAAAATCATATATAATATAATATATATTTTATTATTTTATGTATGATACTGTAATTTATATGACAAGTATAAGTACTTGAAAAAATTGTGAAAATATCAGTAACATATCAATTTAATAAAAATTATAAAAGTAAAAGTAGGTTTAACAATAGAATGAATGGTGGATTTTTTCAACATTTTTACCATGAAGTGTAACTTCAAAAATCTATAACCATTATGAAATATGAATGCATTAGAATAAAAAACTAAAGAGTCCCTATACAAATTAAGCTCAAGAAAAGCATACATAAATAATATAATAAAATAATAAATAGGCAATTAATAATACGAATATATATAATATCGACATAGGAATATATCGAATATGATTACTAACACACATACATGTTCTGATATTGTAGTTGAGTTAAAACAATAAAAAAATTACATTATTTTTAAAGTACCTAAATATTTATTTTTATACATCATAAATTTAAGTTTGAACCTAAGGGTAGATTTTGCTCCATATTATTATGATTATATACAAGTATTAAATCTCATATTATTTATTAAACATAATTCATGGAATAAATTATGTTTAAAAATTAAAAGTATCAATAATTAAAAGTTAATCAAATAATCTAAAAGATTTTTCAATACTTTTATGAAAAAATTTATTTTATTAAATAACAATAATGTATAAGTATAATCGAGTAGGATCGTATACCTAATCATACTAGCATGCAGTAAAACTTTACTAAATTTGAAAACAGTATTTTCCTATTTTTGTAGTAACCATAAAAACGTGTACTTAAAGCGTGTATAGGTATATATATTAATGTAAAATATTTTTAAAGTTTCGCAACAAATATTTCCATCAACAATAATGAAACAATTATAATAGTGATGAATATATAAAAAAAAAAATAGTAATAAACTTACTTATAACAACTAATAAATGACAATAATAAAAAGTCTTGTTATCAAATTATAATTGCAAATTGAAGAAAATATTCATAACATAAATGAATAAAATTTGTTTTAAAAAACTAAACATACCTATGTTGAAACTTTTGAAAACTTCAAACCGAATTATAAGTGTTCAATAGTCAATATAGACTATTACTATCGTATTTGAAAACGAGATTATTTACGCCTTTACATATTATTATATATCACAAAAAATATGGTTACGCATTGTAACATCACATGTGCACCGTCACTCAACAAACATAAATCGAATAATAAGAATCTTACTTTGTGTATTACCATTCTCACATTTCTCACGTAATACCGTATTTTAGCGGGAAAGTCTTATATGCTCATACACGGATGTCCAACTTATGCCGTTACACCCATACAATGTTATATAGTTTTAGCATGTTCGAAATCGTGTTTTTTTTTAGTTTAAATCAATTTTATGAATAATATTTTAACAATACAACAATGCATTTGTGATATGTTGGGCAAAAATATTATAATATAAAAAGTACTACTTATACTACGATGATCTGGTTTTTATGGATTCTGAAAGACGTGGAAGTTATTTTACAGTTAACACCGATAATTAAGAGTAAAACTTAATAAACCGACATGCGTCATAAATGTATAAGTAACAAGTATAATAACACCAAATCAATAATAAATAATGTAATATAATAGTTGATAAATCAATACACTTTGCAAAACCTATATATAATTTAACAAAATATCAGTTAGATCAATTGTGTCTATGGTCCATAATACATACATATATAATAATTAATTGTAAAAATATGTGATTTTCCGCCATCCTATTCAATGTCTAATACATTTTTGTCGCGTCATTGTCACGTTTCAACGTTTGATCTATTTGTTACAGAAATGGTCTAGTCAGAGACAGACGATACCGTCCAGTGTCTGGTCGAAATTTAATTTGACAAATAAAAAAAGTAAAATGTAACGTTTACCAGTTTGTCCTAGTCTCCGTCTACCGCCGTCTACAATTCACAATAACCGAATGTAAGATTAAAAGATATTTATTAAATGGTACAACCATCAATCATTATTATTACATTCATTATTCTATAAAGCAACTGCGTGTTTAAGTAGGTATAGATACATTCAATTATAGACTATATCAATAGAAATAAGAAATATATAGAAATTAAAGAATAGCCAATAAATCAAAATTAGGTTTAACTATTATAATACTAGTTCAATTTAACTTTTATCAACGCCATACGTATAAGGTAAGTATATAATTTTAAAACATTAATAATTTATAAATAAATGTTCGATATTAGAAAATTGAAAAGATAACACAAGCTAAACCTTTGTCAGAAAAATATTATATTTAATTTATATATATATATATAATATAATATATACATATATAGTATAATATAGATTAAATGCAATTCAATAATCATATTTTACACATTTAAATTTATTGTCTAAAAAATCAATCGAAAATATAAATAAAAATATGATCTTAATTATTTAATATTGGCATATTACGATAATTAACAGATAAAATAAGAAAAATATATGAAATAATCATAACATATTCAAGGAAAAAATGTCCTACTGTAAGATCCAGGGTTAAAATAATAACCGATAGATGAACCAAAAAATAGGTAGTTATATATTTAACTTAAAAAATTGAAAACATCCTGTTTGAAAAAATTGTAAAATATTTTATGTTTTTTTCAAAATCACATTATACTTGATTATGATGGCTATAGATAATAACAGGATGCGTAAATAAACTTAACAAAAAAAATTATGTTAAAAATTTACATTTTTCCCAACAAATATATGATTGTGGATAATATATTTTAAAAAATTACAAAAATAATAATAAAAATAACTAACGTTTAGCCTATTTATCATCAAAATACTCAAGGTGAAGTATTTTAACTTTTTCTTGCATCCTTAAATATTTTAGTTTTTTCATGCATATTGGTCTAACGTCCCCAACTCTCTTTGACCAATCTTTGTTTCGTAATTGGAATATCCATTATCCATATTGTGCATTATATTTTATTATAATTTAAATACTTGTATGATTGATTATGTATTACCTACAAAATTACGTATGAATAGTGAAATTTTTTATATAATTTGAAAATGAATAATTTTATAATTATTAACTCGTATTCTATAGTTGTTTTAAAAAACTTTTAATTTAGTTATTTAGACCCTAGAATATTTTATCCTAATACCAGTTTTGCTCTATTTTCTTGGTATAATTTCAGATAAAAGCTGTCGTATTTAAAAAGATTTTAAAATACAAATAAATACGTAATTCTAAAATATATAATACAATATAGGTACTGAGTAAAAATGCATCATTAATTTTATAATGTAGACAATAATATTGACCTACGAGTTTGTAATATGAATTTATAACATAGGTATATTAAAATACTTTTTACAGACTGCAGTAAGCAAGTGTGAACTGATTTTATAGAGTTAAAAACGATTTAATAAAGCAGTATAATAGCTTCTAAAATAAATTATGTTAACAAATAATGGGTTAAGTTAAATAATATGTAGTTAGTTTATTTTTTATTAGTAGTACTCTATTCTTATTAAACTATCATTTATTATCATTACCCACTAAGTATGTACAATATCAAGTTATCCATTGGGTCATGTTGTTTAAATTGTATAAATATAAAGGTAGAAGGTACCCACCAAATTCTAGAGATGCCTTTGTCCATTATGAATAGTTAGGTTTAAGTACTTACTACAAATCCATTCGTGCTTGAAGGCTAGCTATGGAATACCGTCTCTTATTCTCTTTTTATAATCTCTACCATATAATTTATTTAAGTCATCAGAATAGTTTATTCTCTAATACCTTTTGGTAGGTGCACATTAAATTATTTTATAATTGATCCTCCATCATCACTAATCTTACACTATATTTTCTATTTAACAAATGTTCTAACCAATGAAAACACACATTGAATACCTAATTAATTTTTAACATAGTCTTTTTATATCATATTACTATTTTAACACATTCATATCAGCAACTATATATAGGTAACATATTTATTGATATACACATTTAATAATATATACCCTTTGATTTAATAGATAATATTACACATAATAATGTGTAATGTATTGTGTAAAATAGTAAATGATACAAAATACAGAATAAATAAATTATACCCAATGTACCTAATAAGTAGATACTTTTATTTAATAATTTGTTTTTTAACTCAAATTATCTAGTATAACCACAAAAACTAATGACTATTAATCAAATTAAAATTCGACTAAATGTCTGACTATAAGATTGCTGTTACTATGGATTATGATTTTATGAATTCCTGATTGTTCTAATTGAAACTATTGAACATATACCTATTATAATTTATAATTATTTCTACAAAATCAAAAGTTACAAAATGTGCAGACGACTGACGACGGCAAGTGCTTTTGAAATATTTGTCATTAATAGAAGAGGATTATTATTATTTTTTAATTTAATAATAAAATTGAGAACTAGAAAACTAAGAGAACCTAAATGACTATATCAATATAATAATGAAATTCATATTTATATAATCAAGTTACATGTAGTTCCATTTTCCAAATAATAATAATAATAAAGTTATAACTTATTATAATAATACTATAATCACATTAAATCTATTTAATGATGTTTGAAATCCATAAACTAACTTAAATTCACTTAAATATTTTACGTACTTAAATTATCATCATAAATTTTATTTTAATCTAATCGAACTTACCTTTATTACCATAACGAACCAAAAAATCTTGAAGAAATATAAAATCATTTTATTCAAATTCTGTTGAAACCAAAATTGTTTAGGTATATGGTTTTTTTTTTTAATACTTATAAAATTATGATGAACTATATAAATGCATTTAAAATATTAACACGAGTTTTTTGCGATGTTATCGTAATGTGTAAAACTATAGAGGTATAAGACATAGTTTGTAAATACTACGACCCATTCGGTCGCGCACAACACACTGTTCGGTCATAAAAACTGATCACAACCTGAGAAGCCTGTGTGACATTCTGTCATCCCCACCGAATTTTCATAACAACGTTTGTACTGTTTCCCATTGAGAACAGTAAAGTATCTTCAAAATAACAAATTGTTTTTTATATAGTTATATCATACTCTCACTCTGGAAGTAACCTATGTATAAAACTATATAAGTAATAAATTATACTTATACTTTAATATGAATATTAAATGTATGCAGATATGATTTTAAAAAGTTATAAGCCCAGCTATTCCTTCCAAATTAATACTATTAATATAATAAAGTTTAAATAAACAATTTTAATAGCGTGGGTAAACGACATTCTTTATTAAGATCATCCTACGAATAAACATAAAAAATGTATAGGATTAGGTACTTAATAGTTAATACATAGAAATGAATATTTTACACTTTTAGTATAATTTTTAAAGAAAAATCAAATGTTTATAATTTAATAGATATTATTTGCTACTTGCATAACAAGATAAAATAATACATATAAATTAAATAATGATTTTGATAAAACAAATTTATTATATTATAATGTTTAATTGAAGTTTCCGCTTTAATACAAATTAAAAATCCAATTGAATTAAAATAAAATAATCCACAAAATATAATTTATTGTAAATATGTATTTTAAAACGGTAAATATAAGATAAATATAGGTCCGTCATTCACTTTTAAGTAGGTAGTTAAAATTATTTTTAGTGTATAGTGATTGTATCATTGACTATATTTAATTTCAAGTGAATAAATAATACTTTATTGTTTTAACCATTATGTCAACTATAATTTTGTATTATATATTTCAATATATTATTTTTGATTTTATTTTCTAAGATAAAAATATTGATTTTGCAATTTCATACAATTGTAGGCCCCACTAGTCTTAAGGACGGTATTTATTACTCGATGAAAGAAATTAATTGATTTTTAGTATCTTTAAAGAAAAAATAACTATGTGTTATTAAATATTTTTTATCTATTCTTAATTCTTATAATAAATTAACTCTTATTTAGATATTAAGAAATATTTAAAGTCAAAATATTTCTTTTTTATTTTATCCTTTAATAATTTTATTGTATAAATACCTTACAATTTTACACGTTGAAAAAACTTAATTCGCATATCAAGTTTTTTCAATTCAATGAATTTCCGTTTTAAATCATTGAACTTCAAACAATCAATATAATACGTATAGAATTTTTAGTAAAAAAATAAACACACTATACAAATTATAAGCGTGAAAATAATATGTAAAACCAAAAATATATTCATATAAATAAATGTATAATATACGCTTTTTAATAACTAGACAATTTATATAGGCTTTCAAACATTTAATAATTATTATAAGTCTTAAACATTTGTTACTTAATTTTGATTAAGTAATTTTTTTATTTACAATTATAAATACAATATGTACCTATACATTGTATTAATAATAACAGTGAATTAAAATCGATGAAAAACTGTATATTATAGAATAGTTATGAAATATAATATATATACTGCAAAGGTATGGTTCTTACTTTAATAAAATTAACAAACTAAAAATAAGTTACACATTATAGACCCACGGGCAACGGCACCCAATAAACAATCAAGTAAATCCGCCATATGCAACAGCAATACACCATAACTACAGTCAAACACATGTTAAATTAATGTCTCCAGATAAAGGACTACCTACAAACATATACGATACACTAATGCTCCAGTACAATCTATGCAAAATATCATCAATTAACCCTGAAAATACGTCAATAATTATTCTTCTTCAGTTTCTCGAAGATATAAAACTGTTCCGAAAAATGTCCTTTAATGTAGACACATATTTTAACCCCAACCCACGTAATTAGAATAAATAGGACTCTATTTGTCATTTTTAAGCTTAATTTATATAACATTAAATGTAATTAAATGTAATGTGTTTGTTAAAAACACCAATAACCATAAAATTTGAGGAGTACAAACATGCTTAAAAAAATCTACTATCTTAAATCAATAATCATTATTATATAATGTATAAGTTATAACTTATATAACTAAAGTTAAATCATCGATTTCTAATCAATTGTGTTTGTGTATAATTGTGGCCCTCTAAAAAAATGTCGGTAACTATTTTGTTTAAAAGTCATTTTTAGGGAATTTTCGATTATGTTTTATACCATTTTTTAAAAGTTTTCAGGGCATTTAAATCCATGTGTTAATTATAAATTATTAAATGATTTAAACAAAAAACATGAATTTTGATACTCTGATTGTATATGCCACTGCAGAGGCAAGTGCTTTTAAAGCCATGGTATAAACTATAAGGTGATAGTAATTAACTACATAATCTTTTATTCGAAAAATTTCATATATGGTATTACACTATAACTCCATGATTTACAAAGCCCAAATGTATAGATCCGTATGTAGGTCATAAATCATAACGTGTATATGTATATATAATGTATTTTATATACATATATCATTCATCGATACTTTTGTTGTATAGAGCGGAAACAATATAAAATAGGTAGTAAATAAGATATCGTATTATATATTATACAAATGTACAATTGATTCATAGCATTTTTTTGTAACTGGTCTCATTTATATTAAATTACTAGTTTTGAATCTATAAAATAATCATGGCCATGACACATTGTCAGATTGCCTATTGTTTAACGCTTAAAAACTAACTGAACTTATAAACTATAGATGCATGATGAATGATGATACATCTTACATACCATCATGGCATCATATAATATTGTAAAAAACACTCAATACGATTTCAATCAAATCGGTCTAATTTCAATGTTAGAAATGAGAAAAGCTAAAACGAAAATTGAAATATAAGATAATATAATTAAATGTTCACTTATAAGTAGAAATTAAATACCTAGATAATTAATTAATTAAATTAAATAGAAATGTTGATCAATTTAAAATGTATTTACTCATCAGTAAAAATAGTAAAAAGTATTGTTTGTTTCGTACAAAAATACTAATCTAACCTTAACTATAATTTTTAAACTTCACCATATTTTATTATTATTATTATTATTATTATAAACTAGATGTAGATACCTACTATAGAATAAACTTAGACAACTTGACAACTATAATGAAATAAAATACAAGGTATAATTAACAATACATCAATTCTTAAACTATATTATAAAGCCAACCTCCAAAATACAGGTGATTATCAACTGATTTGATGTTTAGAATAAAGTGGAGATTGAAAGGAATATTAAGAGGTTTAAGAGCGTTGAATAGAATTTTCCGTCTAACCTATAGAGCAAGACAATAAAATAAAATATAAGGTAGGTCACAAATACACATATACACTCATTTAAATGAAGAGTACAAAATGGCGGATCGTTTAGTCCAAGTTTCGCCATATTTACAAATTATATTTATTATTATTTATTACACAATATAATTAAACTTGCCAATACATACTCTAGTTTTGTTACCATTTATTAGATTATTATTATTCAAATAACAATACCTATTGATGGCATAGACTCCTCAGGTATACTCAAATGAGATTTTAGTAAAGCATCTCTTATATTATAATACCTATAATAAATTATCAACCCTCCTCAAATAAAGCCCCGCCGGCCGCCACTATACACAGTACGCACATATATATGCTATGAATAGTATAGAAATAATATAATATAATAGTATTTAAATTAAATGTATAATAAACTAAATAATTAATGATTTATAATAATACAATTTCAATTAATGTACGAAAAATGAATATAATAAAAACAACAATAATTTTATTTTATAAAGAGTAGAATTTATATATTTTTATTAGCTCTTTACGGAGTAAAAACCGAATGTTTCTAAATAATTTATATAACAACTCAATAATCTATAAATATGTTTATTTTCTTATTGTTCTTGGGACTTGACAGTTTTTGCCAAAAGTAAAATAAAATGAAATGTAGGTAATCCATGAATTTTTAAATAATTGTGCCTTGTATAAAATTTATCTGTAGGTATAATTCTATATAAAAAATATTATTTTTCTTAATATATGATTTTAAAGTCAAAATTTGTTGGTATAGATAAATAAGTTTAACACTAAATATTGGTGTAAAATATACAAGTTTATTTGTATAATACATTATAACAGATTATACTAATCAAGAATATTGATGTACAAAAATATTATTTGAATTACGTGAAATAAATTAGTTATTGAAAAAATATATATATTGACCTCAATACTTAAACATCATCTTTAAAAGTGGTTATTTCACGATCCGAATCAATGCACTTGAAGGTTATTTAAATTTTAAAATACCCATCAACATAGCATAAAACTATAAAAGGTATTAAGTACCTACTCTATATTTTGCACTAATTGTTTTGCATAGTTGCGTGGCTATAAGCAGTTAGTACTCGTATTGTGGCATGTTTTCGTATGGATAACTGTAGCTCGGTTTGAATGGTCTCCACCCGTAATGATCAGATAGCGGATCATATACGACGTCTTGATTGTTTACCGCAGTCTTCGACAACACACTGTTGTTCAGCTCGAAAGCCTCTTGTGATTGAGACTCTAATAATTTCTTGTCCAATAACAAACACTGCACCAAACTCAACGGACAACACCACAAATAAATCAATATTTCTAAAATAACAATTTCTTAATTACTTTACTTATCTAAAACTCAAAAATTACTATAGGTAATACACGGCAATAAGCTGCTTAGGTGTATAGATTTAACTTAAATTCTATTGTAAATGTCATTATTATATATATCATTATTTTAATATTATTTTCTTGAAGTATAAAAACATTTAAATTTGTCTTTAATAATAAATTATACTTACAAAACTAAATGTTGATTAATATTTTTATTAAAAATATTTATTAAGATTATCTCATAACTTGAAAGTTATTAATATGTAGGTAAACCTTGTAGGCATAGGTACTATATCATAGAGTAATACCTATGTATCTACTATTTTAATTTATGTTAACTAATATATTGTTATTATTATTTTTTATTATACAAAATCGTTCTATAAAATATAATATATAAATTATATTCAATAGGTATTCAAAACCATTGTTTAATTGATTTATAACGCGTGTTATTAATAATGAAAAAAAATATTTAAATACTTACGTAAAATAAATACTCCAATTACAGAAATTAAAATTAGGAATAAGAAATCCAACACATTAATTTTTATTAGAATCATAGATGTTATCACCGAATAAAATATGATAAATAGTCTTATGAATTCCAGAATAATATATGGTAGTATTAAAATAATTGAATTCTAAAAATAAAGAATAATTAATATTAAAATACAATTAATTTTAATATTATAATTGTATACGATAGCCTATTTAATAAAGTACTTACCTTAAAAGCTCCGTATATTAACGCAACACAACTAATAGTATACAACAAAAAGTAGATCATAATATTTGTAATATAACTCCGAGGATCTATAATAATAATAGGTAATAAAAATGAATAATATATAAAGCCATATAGTCTATATATTATAGGATATTTAAGATAATAATTGTTTTTAATATTAAACACGCTCATTGATTAGTTGTTATTTACCTACCATAAATCATAAATCATAATTATATATTGAATATTTTATTTTTAATTCTAATAATATTGGATCTAACTTATCAATTGATGTTTTCACGCATTTGTTGAATTTCTAAATTATGTTTATAGATTTTCCATCAAATTGGATAATAATTCGTAAGAAATAAGAATATAACATATTGTGTAACAAGCCTAAAAAGTGAACTCATTTTTATTTTACCTAAGCCGTATTGTTGTCGTCTTGTCACATAAGCCACACGAAGATATAGGTATACCTACTTTTTTATTAATCTTTCTTCTGCCGCCTCCGAAACCACCTCAATCGATATTACGTTAATCCATAATTTGTCTTACTATTCTCACTAAACTGTGTCACAAAACAACACGAGAATAACCCACCTACTAACATACAAGCATAGTTATAGTGCATACAGCTAGTACTTATGTAGGTATACATATATTATACATTAGACAAAACGTATGGGCAAGTTCATGTATATTAATAATTCTGATTTGAATAATAATATTTCCAATCTATGTAAAATGTAGACTGAAAAAAACATTTTCCAACGTTTCAAACGACATCAAAAATTAAACATTCAGCAATAGGCGTGACAAAAAGTATACATAACTTTGTATTTTAAAATGTCTAATTGTAACCTTTTTCAATTGCTTTGAAAATCTCTGTCGTATAAACCATGTTATTTGAGTGTAGCATTTTATTGATTTCAAAAGAAATGGTATCTGTCATACTTAAACTCAGAATGCAAACCATTTCGATTATAATTGACTGTATCTAAAAAAAACAACTTAAATCATTAAATTAGTTAACAATTACGTTTTACATTATATGTTCATATTTTTTTATAAGGTACCTACCTATAGGAAAGTATATAAAAGCCTGTAGCTTGGTGCAAGAAAGATCAATTTTAAAAAGTATACTTTTTATTTATACATACTTAGTACCCTACCTACATTTTCTTATAAATAACACCAATTATTATTTATTCATATAAAAATTCGTCTAGTTTTTATTTTAATTTTACAACAGTGCCTGAAATTTAAAAATTTTAATTTTGGAAATTCAATTTAGATAGGTACATCAAACTTTTTACAAAAATCATCTGATCACTAATTTTTAAGAAGAAAAGATCTTCATTTGAAAAGGTTAGGATATATCACAAAACCCTCTCAAAATAATATAGGTAAACATTGAAGTACTTATTCAAAAGCAGAATACAGTAGAAAGTTGTTAACTTATTTAAACAGAAATTGCTAATACCACAAACTTTTCCCCTGATGCCTATAATTTCCTATTTAAACAGTGCAAAAAAATCTTGTTTAACTCAACTATTTCGTAAGTAACTCGAAATTTCGATTATTTTTTTTTATATTTATATTATTCTTAAAATTGTATATATTATATTGTATACATGAAAAAATTATATATGTATGTAAATACATACATACATACATAGTAATTAATATATTGTACTATTTTAAATAAAATATAAATTTTAAAATGTTTTAATTGGATTTTTGATTACCTACTCGAATTCTTGGATAACTCAAACTTAAATACTCCCTTAAATTTCAATTTAACTAAGCTCGGCTATATTCTATAGTTCAAGAAAAAAATGAGAATTTTGCATGCTCAGTGTAACAGAATAGCCTTGTAAATTGTAATTGAATAATATATAGCCGTTTATATGCCTTTATGTATTACAATAATTACACTACCTATACCTACTTATTATTATTATTATAGGTAAAAAATAATGCTGTAGACATAGGTTTTACTGGTTTTAGGTATATCCACTACAAGAGCTACCTATAACGGCTATAACTATAGGTTATAGACGCGCCAATTATTGTTGATTTAATTTAATAGATAATTAGATCACTCGATAATGTATAAATCTAGTGACCTAGAATAAGTTCTTAGAAAATATAAACAGTTAGGTACCAATTTTTTTTTGGCCAACTATCTATGTGTCTAAGATTACTTCTACGAGTATATTCAACTATTTATAAATGTATAGTCATTTAAACATAGTGTACATCAATCGATAAATCTATCAAATAGGCAATATTATATGGAACCTGCAACAAGAAAGATGATTTTACTATAGGTAATATAATAATACACTTACTATAGATATTAATCCAACGATGATAGTACCGAGACGTAAGGGCAGCCATGTACAAAACGTATACATCAACGGCATTTTGCATTAATTGAAATTTAAGCATAACCATTGAACTGAAATCATATACGTGTGTATAGGTATAGATACCTATAGAATGAGTTTAGACTTTTACACAATTGTTGTATACTTGTATAGTAGGTATATAGATCATAGAGATATAGAGGTAGCTATAGTATGTAGTAACATACACGGTACATCCACATATTTTATACATTTGAGTATATTGATTTCCTAATTATATACACATTACACGAATACGTATATGACATGTTTCAATAATAAATTGAATAATGACTGATCCCGACCATAAGATAATGAACAATAAATGTACTTTCGATACCTACCTACTGTACCTACTGTTCAGTTTTAGTCACAATTTACAAACTTACAAATCAGAGTTCAATTTGTAAAACATTTTTACAGTACACCATGTGATTATATGATTATATGAACCTAAATATATGTCATGCCAAACGCCAATTACCTACAATATTATAGCAATTGATAAACACAATAATATGTACCTATAGATATACCGATTGGTGAATAACATCCAGTGTAGGTAGATAGGTGCATAAAGAGGGTACCTACTTACGTCTAGGGGGTTATTGTAATACAAAAAACTGTTTTTTGCTCCAAACGCTCATTAAAAAACATTAATTGTTCAAAAATAAATGTATTCGTGTTAAATCCTATTGTCTTATGCTAACGTTTATCGTGACACGTGTGGATAAATAATGTTTTTGGTTTTATGATTTAGTATAGGTATAGAATATAGATGCTATTTTCAACATAATATCATTTATAATATCATAATATGAATATCATTATGGCCCAAAAACTATAATAACTCATAAAGTTTAAATATTGTAAACCAAAAACAACAAAAAAGTTTTGAACTGTTATACTAAAATGTACATCAACTACCTACTCAATAAAATATATATATATACTATATATACTAGTTTCTTGTAATAATTAATAATTGGTATCACGGATTAAAAAAATATCTTTGTTCATATCTGCCGATCAGGGCCGGATTAATGTTTTTGCCGCCCATAGGCTAAAATAAATTTACCACCTAATTTACATAGGTAAAATTTGCTACCTATTTCATTTCAATCGTTAACATTTGCCGCTCTAGGCTTTTTCCTAAATAGCCTAAGCGATAATACGGCCCTGTTGCCGATTGTTAATTCTAATTTTTGACTAAATTAATAACTCAATTTTTCAATAACTTATAGGTTTTTGAGACATTATGTTTGAAATATGTTTAAACCGTTCCGCACTAGGTACCTACCTACCTATATTATTTTTATTTAAAGAAAAAAATAATAAAAAAATAATCGGATGAGTAGTTTCAAGTAATATGCGTGACAAAGATTTCTATTTTTTACATTTATATAATAGGTAGGTACATAGATAATGTTTGTTTTTTCTATGAACTTTTTGGGGTATTTAAACAACTAAAAGTGCTGCCAAGTGAGTACCGGCTTACTGTACAATAGGTGTCGAGTGGCACACTCTAATAGTGTAATGCAGTGGTCGGCAACCTTTTTGGACTCCCGGGCCACATTCATAAATTAAAAAGAGTTCGCGGGCCAGACAAAATTAAAAATTTTATATTCCAAATTATTTACTAAGA
>VUJU01003599.1:1442-24646 GCA_009835225.1 Aphis craccivora | reverse complement strand
CCTTAAACTTATTACTACTATCATCTTAAATTGAGTAATTAATGGTGTACATGGTTTTGATCTACGGTATATGATAAACTATTATATAATAATATTGTATATTATGTTATTATTTTGTACTTGTACAATAGTTATTATTTATTATTAACAATCCATAACGTTATTATTATTAATTAATACATAGATTTTCATTACGTTAATGTTCATAGGCGTAAATATAGTTTGAGACTTGAGAGGAGAGGGACTATACAACAGTCAACAGTTAGCCCAACGCTATTTGCGCCTATGAATTAAAATACTTATAATAACATTAACGTGCAAAACGTGTATCCAGTGGTGGAGTGATGTCGTCTGTAGTAATTGTTCTGCGATGGAACTGAGATACCACCAGCTGTGTTCACTCTGATTTCATCGAATAATTATCGAAACAACAAGACAAGTTAACACAGCGAGGTTCCCAGTCCCACACAACAGAATGGTCGCAGTTTTGTCTGGTAGCTGCAGCCACGGTCCACGTCCTCATATTGGTTGCGTGATCTGTCGTCAATGTATGGCGGTAACACGCGCCGTCTTTTACCCATAGATCGCGCTGCGTGTACCGTACGAAAATCACATTGACTTTCGTATTCATTTATATTTCGTTTTCATATTTTATATAAATTAAAAAATATATGTATACATACAAAAAATTATTGCACACCACTATGAGTATATAAAAAAAAAAGTTGTCTACTGTGTGATGGTGGTTGCCAGTGGAGGGAATGACACGTTTTAGACAATTTACGATGGACGAATAAAAATATCGTTTTTTTAATCGTCATGTTTGTTGTACACGACACAACCAACGGGTACGTAGTGTTTTATTTTTATCGAATAACAACGTTAAACGTGATAATAAATTATACAGTCTAGTGTAGGAAAATTTGCGGATATGACCACCACTAGCACCAGTGCACCACCACCATCTCCTCCGGCCAACGTCGGAATCGAGATTTATCGCCAGACCAAAACACCCCACCCAACACAAGTTCGGTTGCTTATATTGTTATCACTATATCGTATTATCACTATAATATTACTACTAGACGAGAGTTAAACACACGTTGTACTCACAGTTTGTTTTTGTGCGACTCCTTCACCTTGTCGTCACCTTCAATCCGATAAATCTTGCCGTACATGACATACTCGAAACTGTCGGCCCTACAGCCGTTTTGGTCCATTTCTATGGGGTTCCAATCGCCAGCGTCAGGTTGTCCATCCTCGCGTAACGTGGTGGCCAACACTAGCCTGAATTTATCACCTATATAACAAAAAAAATAAAATGCGTTTTTTAACAGGTCTATTCCGTCTAATCTAAAGGAGTTTCATTGCGTTTTTTGACTACCGAATTTCATAGTCACAATATTATACCTACGACCTTAATACTCTCTTTACCGGCCTTTTAGGAAACCGTTTGAATAGGAGAAAAAACTAGAGACGCTTAAAAATGAAACCGGTTAGACTAATTCTTCTATTCTTACTTCACCATATAAGCATAATATTCATATGACCGATGACAACCAAACCACATACGTGAATATTATAGTTGCATAGAAAATTAGCGCTTGTATATACAGTCCGCACGACCAAAAATATAAGATTATGAAATGTTAATAATTTTTGGGAATGCAATAGTGCGGATATTTTTCATTCCGGGGACAACTATATTATAACACCTACCTAATTGATTCGTCGCATTGCAAATACCAATAGTATATATATTATACACACACATTACACAGTTATCTAATCTACTACCCCGTTACATGTTTACAGTGAAATTTAATAGACTACTGTTGGAATTTGATCATTTCATAACTTATACCCTTTCTACTATATTATTCACACTAATTTTAAATAGGCGACGAAAAGAGAAAAATCAGTAAAACGAAACCGTAATATAACACATGCATATTATAATATAAACGAGTAAATTAATTAGAATAATTAATAAGTGTTTTACACGCACCATAGGGCACATATTTTAATATATTATGTTATTTGGAAAATCGTAATAATGTTATTGTGTTCTCAAACTTTGAACGACAATTTTTTTTAATATGATAACCATTGGATATTATTAAATATATAATATATATATATAATTAAAAATTATAATAAAGTATTGGATACTGAATATACCTACTAATTATTTATTTATATGGGTTTTTTTTAACTATTTTTATTAAATTATTAAATTCATTGAGAAATTGAAAGTTGAGTTACATAATAAATTGTATAGGTACCTACAAGTTTTATAAAATACGAATTTTATATTTTATTTTCTCATAAATAAAACAAGTATTGATAATGTTATATAACTATAATGAATACATAGAATTAGTGGTGCTAACTAAAATTAAAACAAATAGTACATTTGCATATGTTATTTGTCGACCAGTTGTTTATCCCTATTCCTTATAGTCTGGCAAACATAATTATGCATTTATAATATTTACATAAATAGTTTTTTGGGTACACACGGACCACCACCAACCTAAAAAGGGGAGGCGATAGTCCCTCTTGGGTTATAACATTATATAGGTTCGGTGTCACTGCATAGAAAATCTCAAAATTGTTTTTACATATTTATCATTGAAAACATGTATAAGACGAATAGACAAATTGATAAAAGTCTGTGTTGTGGAAGAACCTGTTTATACATATCAGATACATATACATTTTAGTTATTACTCATTTTGACACTTGGAATCCTGATATCCACGTATATAAATAGTATATGGTATATACCTACTCTAAAAATTAAATTCTTGAAAACCAGTTTTTTAAACATCAGATACTAAGATAATATTTTATATTACAAATTAACTTGAAAATTTAAATTAGGTAAAAAGATTATTGATTACAATAGTTTGAAATTTTAATATTACCTAATAACAATTTATTAAGCTAAAAATAATTAAATTCAAAATAATTCATATAACATGGTATAGGTACTTGTAAATTTTACACCTAACAAAGTTTTTAAATATTTTAAGAGTTTAATCACTGATAAAAATAAAAGCAATTTAAAACTATATCAATATACTTAATGGCAAAAAAATGAATTAGGTTAAAAAAAAACAGAACCAGATTTGCAACGATAAGGTAAGGCCTTTAGTAGAAAAGGAGAATATATAGGTATATAATATTATATTTTACTCAGTAGAATTATTAATTTATTAACATCGATTAAAAATTTAAAAACTGATATGATAAATCAATATAACTTATAGAAGCAACAAGCAAATATTAGTTATTAATCATTATAGACATTATATCTATGTGCCTTTAACTTTCCACAAATGATTCTTTTCTGACTTCTTTGAACTCGTCAATCTATTGAAATTATATGTTTTACATCATATTTAAAAAAAAATTCACTTAACGTTTAAAGTATTCACTGAATTATTTAGCTTTATTTATTGTTTTAAATTGGTATAAATGGTATAATATTATATCCCTATAACTTTTTTAATTATTATCAATTAATAATTACCTAAGTTTATTTTCACTGGTTACTGACTATGTTTTGTATTTTGTTATTGTTATTTATTTATAATTCTTCGTATGCCTTAATTTATAGGTAAGTAAATATATAGGTATATCTATAACAAAATATAACGATAAAAAAAACCAGAATTACTAGCTATATAATATAGACAAATATAAGATAGCCGCCATATATCTATTAGACAAATATAATCAATTTTTAAAACACTAAAGTTGCACCTAGGTCCTAGATTGATGAACATAATAGATTCTTCAGAATTAAATTTTGATTACAGTAACGGGCCAATAAATGGAGGTCAGCACAGAATATTTTATGTAAGCTTAGCTTTGATATTACATATTTTATTTGTACATAATAATTGTATTAATAAAAAAGTCGAATATTACTTTATTTTGAATGTTTTATCATTGTTATGATGTCTTATAAGTTTAAACTGTTACCACGTAGTACCTATAGTAATATCATTGATTTTAAAAGATCTTTTGATTTTATAATCAATGGTAATATCCAATAAATTAATAAAGATAAAACATTCATATTATTATGTTATACAGTTTATATGTCTATTAGAGATGTTACAGTGTTATAAATTAGTTTATTAAATTCAACAATTTATTAACAAAACCAACCAAAAGCCAATACCTAACCCACATATATATATTTATAAATGCGTATTGTATATTGTATAAAATATAACCCTAGAGACTTAGAACAATAATAAATATTAAATATAATAAATCATAGACATGGTTTTTAATTCATGGAAGTTGTTTATTACAAGTTATAAACTATATTATTATAATATATGCACTCATTACGTTTACTTAAAATAAATTCAATATTAATGCATTAATATGGATATAATCCAAATACATGATAGTAAAAAATATTATAGTTTTCTAATTTTCGATTTATTGCCAAATATAATATACATTAGTATATTACGAAACCTAAAGCATATTATTCTCAATTATACGTAGTATCTCATTGATTATAAATAAATAGTTCTATTATAATATTATTGCAACATTTTTTTTTCGTGTTTTATAATAGTTTTCAGCGTAAAGTTATGTAATGTTTCCCTGTAAAATAGATTTTCGGCAAAGACAGTAGTAAGTTACAAAATTACTTATTTTCTGAGAACCAATTAGTTTTGAAACTGCATTTTTACCATTCTAATGTATATTACTACTATTATGTAACGTTTTAATTTGAACGCCTGGCATGTGCTGTAGATGCGTTTGTTATAACAATTTTTACCACCGGACCAATTTCTTATGTCACTACTCACTATACAGAGATACGATAGGTTACCGTAAATACTGACAGCTGCTCGTGGTTAACGGTCATTTTCGAAACTTGTTGTCTGGGTATCATTAATCTTTCAGGTACATAAATACATAATTTTGTTGGTTGACGCCGTTGACGGTCATTTGTGTATCGACACCGCGAACAATCTACCTATTAATATATATGAGCATATCTCAAGTTCAGAAAGATTTAGATGTTTAAACATAGTAATATATTAAAACATTTAACCGAGATTATTAAGATTCTGATTGTTTAATTAACATTATAATATTTTAATATTCCTCTTATTGCAAACGTCAGTGATTGCTCAAAGACACGTTTATAATATAATATATAATTTTCGTTCTCCATTATGGTGGATACTCAACGTGCCAGAAATGTTATAGGTTCGCCCTAGTTTTTTTCATTTTTGCAGAGCTCGATCCACCTTCACCACCCTCACAACTAAAATTCTCGACCACCGCCGTGCGAAGGGGGTTGGTTACCATGCGCAATCGTGTGCGCGCACGTCTTAGTGATTTTTTTTTGTTGTTGTTCATCATTCAATATTTATTGAACATACATAGACGCGCACCCAGGATTTTTGTTTGGGGGGAGGGGATTAAAAGTGTTTTTACTTTCTTAACACACAAGTAAAAAAGTCATTTTGACTTAGTTTTATTACACATACGTACTCGACACAACTGTCACAGTGACAAAATCAAACGGACTGAATTGTCCAAACGAGACGTAAATCGCTAGTATCTATAAATCTAAAAATAACCTTATCAGTTATCAGTTATCTCGTATTCACGTACTATTGAAATAATGTGTAATACACTTTAGGTTCGGTGTACAATGTGTATATAACGTTATAATAATACAAAATTGAAAAAAACATCATCATTTCATCATTCATTTTTTTTGGGGGGGGAGGTTAAGCTCCAAAACCTTCCCTTTGGGTGAGCCATACAACACACACACACACATTCAAAACTATACACACTGTACCTCTAGTAATATTGTATTTTCGTGGTGGGTATCTGTAAATGTGGCAGGGGCGGGGGCGAGAGCGACGTCGAAGATTCGAGCGCGCCCGCGCGGCGACCGAACGAGCGTGATTGGCGGCAACGGTGTGCGAGATGAAATATACGCGGAGCGGTTAGGGAGAGAGAGGTCTGTGAGTGTGTGTGTGTGTGTGTGAGGGAAAGAGTGAGTCGAGAGGTTAGTGACGGGAAGACGGGGGGAGGGGAGGCAAATAGCGAGAGTGAGCGCGCGACGTCCTGCGCGCGTACAACCTTGGCACTGAGAACCGCCCGTGCGCATCTAACCTTGGCATTGAAAACAACGACGGAGCAGGATTGGCGGGCGAAGAAGACTCGCTGAAATCGCGATAAGAAACGTGGCGCCGCCGCGGCCGACAGGCGGTAGGACGGACAGTGCGGAAGGCTAGCGCTTGCGGAGCGCCTGGCGCGCGTGCGAGCCGCGGAGGGAAATACTGACTGTGCGGGAACGGGGTAACGGCGATGGAGAGGCGGTCAGACGAGAGTGGAAGCGAAGAAACACAAAAAAAAAAAAAACATTCGGACCGGCGCGTCAGAGACCTGACACACTACGCCGGGTGTTGCGTCATTCCACTGACGACGGAGAGAAGGTGCGCGCGCGTTTGCAAGCGGCGGACGGGCACAAAGGTCGGTGGCGGGGTGGGCAGGCGAATCGATCCGATGGTGTGTGTGGCACATCACCAGCTGACGGCGGCGGCAACCTTGGATAATATTATTTTTCTTTCGAACACATCGTATTATAATATGGTACGAGAGATAAAGCTCCCCTCCCAAATTAGTTTTTCGTGGTTTTTTTATTTTTTATTATTCAGCAATAGTCACTACTGCAGGTACGACGCGGTGATAATAATATTATTTTGTATTCCGAGCAGACAGTTTTTTGGATTAGCAGAATATGACAATACATATATAATCAAATGTATAGGACGTACCTCTTCTATACATCGCTGTTATTTCGAGTTTTCGATATTAAAGTCAATGATAATTTATATTTTTTTTATCTTTTTCTTTTCGCGCGACACATTAAAATATATTTATACGATAAGTGCCATACCAACAGCTGCGCGGGCGTTTGGCGAAACGAACGACGAATTTTCATTATATATTTGCATCGATACGACCGCGTTATTATAATATCGTGTCGCTTTTACGCCCTGCGAAATATTACGTTTTATCGGAATTATCCGAGACGAGCAGCAAATAACAAATGCATAAATATTCGCATAAAAACATTTTCATTTTGGCAACTATTCAATAATACAATTAGACGGCAATGATGTATAACTTAAAACAATTTTATTTTTGGGTTTCCGTGGGAAAAAAATATGCGATTTTATGTACAACTTTGGCCAACGTTTCCTCGAAACCAAAAGTGATTACATAATAAAAAATAAATGAATTATTGTTTGTTATTTATTAAAATGCAGTGAATAGGTACCAATGTAAGCACAACTGTACAAAGAAAGGGTTTTCAAACAAAAATATTTAATAGCGTTCTTATGAATAATGAAAATAACTTAGTTTTGCAGTATACTGCAGTAGTGTGAGCACATTGTGTTATAATAATATCTAAAATTATTTATATAATCTTATAAATCATCGTTTCAGATGATTTCCATTTTACTATAGGTAGCATTTTTATAAAATGTACAGACATGAGAGTATACGAGAAATTGCAAAAGTAGTAATATAGTTACTACTATAGTAACTATAGTTATTTAGTAGTATTTACTTAGTAAATTGTTTTACATATTTAATGTGTAAGCAACAAATATAATAGGTACATATTATTATTAAGTTCTTTTTTCTGTTTTTTTTTTGAAAAAAAAAAAGATTAAAAAATGAATATTAGTATTTGATCAACGAATGAAAGTATAGCATAATAGCTATAAAATTCTCAAACTTAAAGGCAATAAGAAAATAATCATTTTATTAAACAGCTTTCCAAACACATTATTTACAGTACATAACGGACAATTGTCGGACATATTTATTCAAATAATTTAATGTTAAATTATTTCTAGAGATTAAAATTGATGGTTATATTCACAGTAAAATTATCATAAACACGCATACAACAAGTTGCTAAAATTTGCCAAATAATTCAAATCTATACAAAATACCGCAACTGCAATTTATCGTGATAAATATTTTATATTCAGTCCCATCTACCGAAAATAATCGGCACGGTTTACTTATATTACAAAGTGAAATTATTAATTCTCTAATCTATAATATTATGTCGAACGAATTAACAACCAACCTAACGATGTACTTATATTTCTCGATAATGCGTGGTGTACCTACTTTCTGTCGAATAAAATAGCCGAAGGCTTGAAGTCTACGAAAATTGAAGACTTTATGCAACGCGCATATTTTATCGGAAAACAGAATTCGGGTTGTCAGCGGCGGCGGAGGAGGAGGGACTGATTGTAGGCTGAATGATTTATTTTAGGTTTGAATCGGATGTTAGGAAGGAATTTTGGCAGAGTAGTGTCTTAACCGCGGGTTGAGAAATTCCATTCGGCGTTTTCGCGTAACGTATAATAATATCGTTATCGAAATGAAAACATCATCAGTCCGCCAAACATGAAATCGGGTATTTTCGAGCGAAAAATAATGAGACGTACGAGTCGAGAATCGATATTCGACAAGAGTTATAACGAACAGCGTATTGTATTATAATATAAACATAATATATTACACAGTTACAGGCGCCGCAACGACAGCCAACGATAAAAATTAATTTTTAACACAATAAAATAATTATTATTGAAATCGAACATTATAATATTAACGACAATTATACATATATATATATATATTACCCGCGAGTTCGGTGTCGACATCGTCCAAGCGTTTAAAATTGATTTACATGTACGTAATAATTATAGCTATAAACCATAAACGACACACTCACGCCGGCCGCTTTGTAGGCACCGTATGGTCCGATAGCACAGTGACGACTTACAGTCCGCGCGCATAATAAATAATATAATATCGTCAATACAACATTACAATATTATTATCTATATACGCATAAAAAAATATAGTACATAATAATGCGCGTATTCATTTTGCGCGCTAAAACGGCTGCGCAAATAATGTTATCGGCTCAACAACAACAACAATAATAATAATAATAGGTAACTATTATTATTATGTTTCTCGACGGCGGAACGCGCGCACATAATATTATAATACATATTGTAATGCGGTTTTCGCCTAAGACATGTCCATATAGCATATATTCGTATTACACGGGTAAGGTAATTAAGCAATATCAATATTATCAAACTTATCGAACGAAAAACGAAATAAATCGCGTAAATAGGTAGTTTTTTTTTTTTTATTACCGTAAAAGTGGATGGCATTACGGCGGCCGGCTGCTGCTGCTGATGCGGCGGCGGCGGCGGTAGCGACGCGGAGGTCGGCAGCGCGCTCGTGTTGTTGACAAAGCGTTAAGCGGCTGCGGCGGCGGCAAGAAAACTACTAACGCCATCGTCGTCAGCGCGTTCTTATGGGGCGACGTGCGACACACGGCGGCAGCGGCGGTACACGCACACACGGTACGGTGTGAACCGGCGAATGCGATGATGACTGATGACGGTCGTATACAATACGGCACGGCGATGATGAGCGACGGGAGTGCAGGACCGCGCACTTGTGACCGTGGCGTGTGCGGTGGGGTTTTCGAAAAACCCGCGAGCGCGGACAAAAATGTTATTACGACTGCACCGCGGTATATACCTAACCTACGTGTCGAAAACTTTCGCACCAACCCATTCGGGGCCTCCCGCGTTCGGCGGCGGCGGCGGCGGCGCGCACGCACGTTTTGCCAAATATACTGACGGGCCGGCGGGGCGGGCGTAGGAGTGTATAGTACACTACACTGTTATAGGCGCCTCGGCTGCTGCCGCCGCTGACGACGACGGCGACGGCGACGACTGCGACGACGTTATGCGGACCGCGCGCGTGCGCGAGCGATTGTGTACACGAAATTGTGTATACGCGTATAATTATACACATATTTTATAATATAATATGTTGAGTATATCATGATACATCGTATATACCTCGCGTATATATAAGGTACGCGAAAATAATATTAATTACAAATTACGACAACAATAATAATTTATTATTATTATTAATAATACTTGGCCAGCTGTATTTAAGAACGCCAATGTTTTGAGTACCGACACGACCACGTCGCTACGACGCTACACAAACGGCGTAATAATAATATTATAATACTCAGCAGGATGGTAAAAAAATGTTAAGTGCATAACGGTATATTCGGGTACGGCACGATAATGACTATTATCAAAAAGGCCGTGGGTACGCCGAAAATAATCGAGAACCAGCGAGAATCTTACACTTTAATGTTTGGTCCGTGGTTGTTAAAATACCTATATTTTAACCAATAATATGTCTGTTAATTTATTAAAAACAAGTTTTAAAAACGCAATCTCTTTCCCCTCAATTCTATCACTATAATAACGATCTAAATTATATTGACTATAAAATATAAATGTAATTCGTATGTCTCACTCGTAACCGAGTGACGAATCTGCTATGGCTGAGTGACGTAAACGACGCCACTTATGTTTGGGTATTGCGTGCTTAAAGACGGTAAAAGAGTGTACTTTTCTAGTAGCAAGTAGTTAGAATCGAGTACTTATATAATATACTATAATATAATATTATATACTACAGAGTTTTTCCTATACTGCAGTCATAATTTTCCAAAATCATATTTAAAATGTATTAATGGGAGAAAAAACGTGAACAACCACGATGAATTACATTTGAATGCTGTTTACATACTTAACTATTATCAAAAGAATATAATACACACTTACCCAAGTCCATAGGATAAATCCACGAGTTGATATCTAATATCAGTTCCATCTTGAAGGATTCGCTCTCGCAGTGCAAACGGCTCACTGAAATAATAAACAAAAATTAAGGATACAGTCATTAATCATTAAATAATACAACAAACTTAGTGTTGTTTAACATACACACGATACACACAATAGCTACAGTAGGCAACGACAATCGAAAAAAATTGTTTTTATTTTCATTCACAAATGGGAAAATTATATTTAAATATAATAAGTCATTAGGTCATATACATATTTATGTGTGTGTACATCTACAGTATAATACAGAATAGGTCAAATTAATGAATACTGCAGGTCTGCTTCAGGTATTAGAAATGAAAGAGAAAACGCGATAAT
This sequence comes from Aphis craccivora, assembly GCA_009835225.1. NCBI lineage: Eukaryota > Metazoa > Arthropoda > Insecta > Hemiptera > Aphididae > Aphis > Aphis craccivora. The sequence continues at coordinate 13,493 of VUJU01003599.1, read as the reverse complement.
AGGTTATCAAGTAAGATAGAGCAAATATGTGTACTAAATATATATTTATCGCTTATATTAATAACTACATATTATAAAAAAGTATCGAGAAAACATTATCGAACTTGAAAAAGTTTTATGTGAAATAAATGCAAATATGGTTCAGCACATCATCTATATAATATGCGAGTAGAGCTCGTAATAATTGTACAATATACCGACATATTATTACATATACCTTAAACAGTACATATAGGTAAAAGCTAAAAGGATTCATAGATTTTTTATACAGTAAAATAATAATAACAGTTATAAATTATTGTTAAGTCGTGTGATGAGAAATAAAAAAATAACAACAACTATAAAAACACCTATAACAGGCAACAGCAATAAATTATTCTAGAATTGAACATTAAAAACTAAACACACATACAGCAATTTCTGTTTAAGTATAGCCAATAACAATTTCGACGTATAGACCTATATAGTATATATTATAATCAATAAAACAACCTCAAATGACTAAAAAAGTCAATCGCGATATTCGTGTTTTGTAACAAATTATATGTAATTATGTATAAATATATATGTATTACTAATACATAATTCATATATATCGGATACGTATATGGTATATATATGTATTAGTTAAATATATTAATCATTATATATATATAATGATTTCCAAAATATCGGCAACAATATGAATTTACAACTAAGAATAGATTATTTTTTTAACGCACTCATTTTCAAATCTCTCCATACAAATAACTTCGAGTTCCTCAGCATCAATACACTATCGGAATTGATTTACCGTCATTCAGTGATAGGTATTGTGATAGGATGGTATTGAGGGCGTTGAGGCGATCCCTTCTCCCAATTCTTTTTGGGACTTAATTATTACTTATATACTTAAATAATTATGTTTAATAAATAAATATTTAACAATTATAATTTATTCAGTATAAAATATAATAAGAATAAAATGCGTAGGTATTAAGTACCTATACACTTGGACGATATTTAGTAAGCGTATGAAAACATTTATTTTTGCATGTTATTTTGTGTCACGGCGGAATTAAACACACCCCTCCTTCCTCTTTGAAGTTTTGTTAAAAAAGTTAGTATAATATAACGTTCTTATATTGGTACGTTTTATTGTGCTGTATTCCATCTCTTGGCCTCCCCAAAGATTCGATCACGTTATGTAAATACATCACGTATTTCCACATGACTACGTTGTTTAAAACACCAATATATAGATTAAACTTATTACACATATAATATGCATTGACATATTATACACAGGTAACTAGTAAATTGTTAAATACATTAATCATAAATAAATCCTACATAAATCGACAAAATAATATGCATTTCTGTGCATATATAATAATATACCAGTTAGATATTGAATTTACTCCTAAATAGCAAAATCTATTTAATCGCGTTTCAGTCAATACCATATAATTGAACAGTGATGACGCACTTCGTGCGGTTATAACTTCTTATAAACTGATGGCGTAGGAGTGAGAGGAAAGAAAGACAGAAACGCACAGACGCACAGTGTCAAATGAAACTGTTAAGAAATAATATATTTTGTTCGAGACGGACATCGTCGTTGTACAATAAATAATAATCATTCAATATTGTACATACAAGCAACCTAGCGTCCTAGCCAGCAAGTCATAATTCTCATAATATCATTCTTCATTAATATGTATATGATTTGTGGTCGTTTTAGCTCAACATCATGTCATCGTTTTCACGGAAATTTAGAATTGATAAATAATGAGTTTAAAAACTGATTTTTAATCGAAAGTAGGTAAAATCAGGCACAGCTGAGACTATAAAATATGTACATTGTAAACATCAATTTCATATTCATTGGTTGTTATTTGTTAATATCAAACGATGATCAACTATCGCCAGAAGTATGACGAATAATGAATAAAATATAAATAGATAAATATTCTAAATTGTATGATATGATATACTATAATTATAGATTATAGGTAATTTGATATTTGAGCATTATTATTATTAAAATAAAAATAAATAATAATAATATAATTTGTGGTATTATGATAACCCGACAACTGACTATAACTAACGGTAAATTTCGGCTATTGTATAGGTTAGTAACATTAGTATTATAACTATACTATAGTGAATATCATTGTGCATACACAGGTGTGGCCCATGTATGTATAATAAATTAATTTGGTAAAATAATTAACAAAACAAAATGGCCGACAAACTAGAAAAAAATCATTATTTTAAATTATTTATTATTTTGTATATATTATTGTTATATTATTAACTATGGCTTACATCACCACTCACTAGGATATGTTACCGCTGTAGTAATCGTAAACGTTTTTACATATTATATGACTATTAAATCCATACATATATTATAAAGCGTTACTGATTAATAGAACAATCATTTTTCAATAAATGCAAAGAAAACTTTAATACATTTGAAGCTTTTAGAAATGATGTAATGACATTTATGTACAATATTACGTAATTATTGTAATTTATACACAGAGTCTTAATAAATTAACATTTATAAAACAATAGTTTATAAGGAGCAACAATTTAGTTCAATTTTTATTCTTTGAAATTATTTATATTTGAGTTTTTGAAAATAACCATCCATAAAAATTACAAATATTTTAAACTTGAAGGGATTTTCGACTTATTTGATATTTAAAAGAAATTTTTACCGATAACTTGTACGCAGTGAGTTTAAAATGAACGTACGGTATACAAACATATAATATAATGTATTTATATTAATTTCAGTATTCATAGTAAAACAATAATATTTATGCATTACTTTAAAATGTCCATTATAAAGAGCTATTAAAAATAAAAAGAGAGGTATTCGTAAATAAATGTTTTAATTATAATAATAATTATTATTACTTTTTTAATTAATTAGAGTACAATTATACTACATTTATTTTATTATTCCTCAATTACTGATTAAACTTAACAAATAAAGAGTAATAATTAAATAAAAAATAATTTAATGGTAAAAGTTTATAACTTAATAGAGTTATTCCCTATATAGAATAATGATGATAGATTATTAAAAATTATTACATCAAATAAAAGTAGTAATAAATAATGTCAATTTTATATAATTAAATTAAAAATTTTTACTTGAAAAATTAAAGAGACGTCTAAATTCTAAGTAACAAGGCGAAATACTAAAATTAAAACCACTACATTAGGAGATCTTCTTTTATATTATTATTATTAAGTAAATAGTTTTATTATAATACACATACAAAACATTGGCCTATATTGTTAAGTAAATTAAGCTGTAATTTGCGAGAAATAAATATATTCCTTACTAGGCATTTCAGAATCTAAAATAACGAAAGAAAGCTAAAAACAAATGCCAATAAACAATATTTCGTCATCACCATAAATTGAAGTATATAGATAAATATTATTTACTTAAAATGTTTAAAACATTTATAGAATAAGACTAAAAGTTAGCCAAAAATAAAATTTAATATACCTAATGTGAAAAAAAATAAGTACTTATTATATTGGGTACATTATTATTTTGTGTTTTGCAATAAATATAAAACTGTAAAAATTATTTATGAATAATATAGAGCATATTATTATTAAATTAAACATCTCAATATTTATTTTATTTTTTTTTTTATTTACAATATGATACACTTCTAAGAAGTGATGCATAAGTAATATTATAAATTATTAATTAAACAATCATAGACAAAGTACCAACAAAAACTGGGTGTGGTCAATAATTTTGTTTTGTACAAGCAAACCACGAATTGAAGCAAACCTTGAATTCGCAAAACGATTTTATAGTACCTACCTATAGCTATCAGTTATTAGGTATTTACTTCTCATTACTTAAGTGTTTTTCAATTTTGAACTCATGAAAATGTTGTCAATAATTTAAAAATGTTATAAAAAGAATTATGTTGAATATATTTTGTATCAGAATTTAATATTAAAAATTTTATCAAAAAAAGGAGAATACAAAAAAAAAAGTTCAAGGATTATATTTAGAATATATATAATTTCATTACAAGAAAATCCATGACATTAATACGTAATAGATATAACTTCACCAACCACATCATTTGAACATAAATTAAGTTAGAAAAAATATTTTTTTTTAATACAATTTAAATAACATAAGTAATTTCAGATTTACAGAAGTTCAAAATTACAATTTTATAATTCTTTAAAATCATAAACGCGGGATCAAAAAACGATTAAAACAAATTTAAAGCTATAAATGCATGTTTATATAATTCCTAAATAAATATCGTAGATATTATTTTATGTTAATATGATTATTAAAAATTGTTGCATATAATGAAAAAATTTTCCTCCCAGCGGGTATTGAATACGGGTCTCCCACATTTATGCAATGAGTTTTTGATCATTTTTAGACATATTTTTCAGTAAATTACTGAGTAACTGAACTATTCTAAGTATCATATGTAGGTACCTACATATTGGTACATAAGTGAATATATAAAATGTAAAAAATTAAGTAAAATTTTTTTTATAGAAGTAAAGATTATCCTACATGTACTCGTTTCACATATTATACTCATAATTTACATTTTTAATGAATCAGTTTGTATTAATAACTTACACATAACTTTTTAACTCCCCTTAAAACAATGAAATTATAATGAACATCATTTAATTTAATTTATTATTGTTAAAACCTTTTATATGTATTAATACACATTAGTTATGGTATAAGGTATACCATGACTCTATTAAGCCGTAAACAAATCTTTGTAAAAAGTAACATATTTTTTATCTAAACGATTAAAGTTAGTATAATAAGAAAATCAGATGCATTATACTATTACACTTGATTTGTATGTATAATAATATCAACTATTAAATTGTAATGATAAAATGTATAAGTAACAGATGTTTAGTTGTAGAAATGTATATGCGCTACAGTACAGTAAGTACTTAAGGTAGAAAACAAATAATTTCTTGTAATAACACAACTTAATAATGTCTAAATTATAAATATTGAACGTAAGATCGGATAGTAAATGGTAAATATTCATTTACATAAAATATACATATCGTCAATCGTAATAAATATTAATGAAACCTAGTATGATTCTAAGTCAAATTTTTTACATGTTACTTAAAAATAAAAATATTAGTCATCATTGAATAGTACTGTAAATACTATTAAAATGTGTAATATGACTATACAATATCAAAATTTGGTTCGATCTGTGTAAAATATATAGTATATATTATACTATATATAAATGTATTAATTATAGTGTGCTATATTTATTTTTAATATGTATAATAATTGTACTTGTACTTATAAATGACCTTCCTATTGTTGTTATAACGAGTGCACTTAAATTAAACCAGCATGCTAATATGAAAACTGTTACAAAGGTAATAAAAAAATATATATATAATATATAAGTATTTGAAACAATGTAATGTTACCTGAAGATAATTTTTCCAAGTTCTGTCATGATAATATGTGGTTTAAAATGTCAATAAATGATTGCAATGGTTATTAGAATAAAAATTTAGATTAAATCAAGTAAAAATTATAAAAAAAAAAGTTGCTAGAGAAGACTATACCATTACCCATTGACACTTGTGGCCTTGCTGAATGAGACTTCGATCCGGAGAGCTGGTACGCGCCTTAGCTATTGTGGGCGGCGCTTACATTCATTGACGTCAGACCGCCAACGCCGCCCAACGAACCCCCTGCGACCCATCGGGGTAACGTTTCTCCCACAGTAACTTGCGTTAGCCCAGAATAAACATACACACACACACACACACACACACAAATATATAAACTGTACGACGTAAGTGTTAGTGGGTAATTTTGTTTCACTCATATTAAAACGTATGTGATAAAAAAGGGCTTAGGCAATACCAATATAATATACATAAACTATAGGATAATCATTATTTCCCGAGAAAAACCTTTACCTTCTGCGTTCTAATTGGGTATTTTTTTATTAAAAAGTTTATCAAGGCCAACGCGCATTATAGGTGTTTCTTTCGGTTTGTTGGTGTTGACGAGTTACTATAGTAATACATTATATAACATTTTCCTTTAAAACCAAGTGACAGGTGCTGTATGACCATATTGACCACCTACTAATAATCATTGTGTGTGATTATTAAAAAAAATTAATAAACAAGAACAAAATAAATATTAAAATAACAACTCAAAAACAATAGTAGGTACCTACAGAAGTTTTTAGTCTTTTCAAAATCGAATTTAAAATGTTTAATTGTATTATTAATTTACAAAGTACACAATGTTATATGATAAGAAATAATATAGAGTTCGCTTCCTTTTGAATTTGTATGTTTACTTTTTAAATTCCTAATAGGTTTTTAATGTTTTAATATTATAATGATAGATAATTTTAAAATTTTATATACTTTATTATACTTAACATAAAAAATATGTATCATTCATTAATAATCATAAATGTTTACAACTCGTTAATCATAGTATTGCTGAATTTCTTTTATTATTAATACATGGATAGATTATGTATTTCTTCTACCCGTGTTTCTATATAGTATATTTTAATTATAAACATAATATGGAGATAGTAATTTGAAAACCAATGGTACTGACGTAGGTCTACTGTAACCTAATCTATCACAAGTTTTGATAAGATCACAAATCACTGCCGAATAAAGGTGAAGAAATATAAACAAGCGACTCAGTATTTTTTTGGACTGACGATACAATTATATGTATATATATATATATTATTTTCAAAACATTAACGGTTCAATTTCAGTATTCAATTTTCTAATTTTAAACACTATAATCATTAATCATAATAACTAGGTTACGGTGTTCATTATTTCATTAAGTAACTAATTCTCAATATTCAAATAATCACTCCATTAGAATAATAAATTATCAATTAAAAATGTGATTAAGTATATTACAAATTGTACTAGATGATCAATTATGACATAGGTGATGTTTATTTGTTTTTGAAACATAATATAATATATATTATATACTATTTTTGAAGTTCGGAATTTTTCTTCCTAAAATATTTTGTTTATTTAATTCAGAAAAACATGTAATACACAATACCTAATATACGTAATATACGAATACAATAGGTACGGTAGTTAGAAGTAGGATTTATTGTAATAATATAAAAAAAATATAACATTAAGGTATATGACGGGTACACCAATAACAATACGTATAAGTAGTAGTGATATCATGTATTCATGCCACAAATTAAAATATACCTATGAAAATTGATCACAAAGTGTTTTCGTCATCTATGATACTAAGGTTTTAATTTTGTGACAAAAAATAAATATAGTACCTATAATTTTCAAAAAGTTACTATTCTAATTTTTTAATTTTCATTATAATACAAAAATAGTTAATAAAATAAATAGGTAGTAATAATATTATTTATAGTTTGGGTAAGTATCAAACAAAATTAAAGTTTTCTTCTACAGTTTTTACATTCTATAATTAAATAAATTGTTGATGTTAATCAGAAATATAGTTATTTGTACATGACAAATGTTGAATTTAATAAATGAGGTAAAACGATATTGTTAAGGGTTACATTTAAGAACCTTAAGTTCAAACAGTGTACAAATCGATGATGAATTATAATTATTTTAATATTTTATACTTAAAAGCATGTTTTTCCACTTATTACTAAGCGAAATATACTGTACTAGGATTCCTAGTCTAGGAATTAATATATATAATAATATATTTAAATTGTATTAATGTATTGTAATGCAAATATTTTGTATCTAATCTATTAAAAAAATGATTTTATAGCATAAAAAAGCATTTACTAATTATTTCGAAACGAAATTTATAGGTGAGTCAGTATAGATGGCGCAATATTTTGCAATCCCTATCTTTATTCCTCTTCTCATACAAAGGGATGAAAGTTTTTTTGATGGTTTAGAAGAGGAAATGAGATAGTGTTCGAGGTAGAGGGGCTATGACGTAAACCGAATGAAACTAGCGGCTGAAGTATAAAGGAGGGGACTCGGACGATCTTTGACATTTAAAACGAGCAGAGCGGAAGAGATCGATAGCTCCAGCCCACAACCTCGTGAGTTATCTATATAACTCTAATGGTAAACCTAAACTGATGTAACTACATTTGTATTAAAATAATGTATTTAATTTAGTAAAATTACATTGTTTTAATATAAAATATTATTATTTCATCTTTGCAAACTATTTTCCATACGTAATTTTGCTTAATAAAAATTTGCTAAACAAAATAAAAATATTAAATATTAACACTTATAGTTTCAAACCAATAAATTAAATTTTCTGTTAAACTATCTCAAATATAATATATATATATAGGTATTAAACTAATTAAATTGTTCTTAAAAATATATAGATACGTATCAAATTAAAACTTTTATTTAATGACTAGTATTACTACATAATTACAAGAACATAAATTTATATTTTTTAATAAAGTTTTAGTTAATTTAATATTAAATTAAAATTAACTCAATCAATAAAGAACTCATCACAAAATGAACTATATTATTCATATAATTAATTTAAAGTTATAAAGGCTAATAATAAAATTCTAACTATTAAATTTAAATCTTTTAAATCCATATTGTATATTTATTGAATCAATTTACAAACAATGTTTGAATAATATTATTTACACATATAAATGTTATTTTGTCAATAAACAACATCCATAATTTCAATTAGTTTTTTCTTATTCTAATTGTATCTTATCTTTTAAGTTAATTATCTAAAACAGTTATACCTAAAATAAATCTTTTTTAGTATAGTTCCAGTATTTAAAAGTTTAATCTATTTTTTTAAACGCATATTAGAAAAATATTCGGTTTCAATATCTACATGAAATTAATGCAATGGTACTTAAAATAAACTAAAAATCAAAATTATGTAAGAATTATTTATGCTGAAATTAAAAAAATTTAAATTAGAAAATACCTTCCTACTTAATATGTGTAATATGTTGTTGTACCTATACAACATGATTCTCATATAATTCATAATAGGTACATAGCTATAGATAAGTACACTAAACTCAATAACTATTTATTTAAAATGTATAATAATAATATATTGAATTTAAAATATTCGATCAATAAAATACATTATCTATCATATTCAGTGTTACGGTATCATATAAGAATTAGTCAGAAATGAACTAAAATCTAATTTTCAATACGAAAACTGTTTAATGAACTAATAGAATCACAACAGTTACAATATTAATATTTTAAAACCTTTTTGAACTACATATATGTATACTGATGAAATTAACAAAAAAAATATCAATTAGCATTTATGTATTATTAGTTATTAACAACCAAAGTTTGGACATAAAATAAGTGAATTGAGTAATCACGTTTTGTTATGACAAAAAAAAATGTTTCTACACATTGCGAAGGTCATCTATTCTTAAGTTTAAACACTTTTGACACTCATTAATCAAATGTTTTCAATTTGAAAATGGAATACATCGTGTATTTGTAATAGATTTATATTTAAAAAAGAGAGGCTAATGTATCTACTATTGTTGAAATATTTGAAATTGCAAGGTTGCCGAAAACTGGAAGGTCATTTTGGCTCATTAAATTATTTATAAAATATCTCCGTAGAGATATAATTAGGATATAAATCGTGTTCGGTAAAAACTAAAAATTAATATTTTACGAAGGTATATATAATATAATAAACAATGATAAAATGTGGCCGCAAGGTCTTTAACGGTTTTGTATAGGCACGAATTGAAATTTAAACAGTATCCTAGTTAAGTCTTGAGTACATAATGTATATATATATATTTAGTACTTCTTATATTTTTGAATATGGTCTACTTTTACCTTTCTAAATTACGGTTATTCATTTCGAACAAAAAGTGACGAAAATAAGATATCTTAATGTAAAATGTAATTGAATAACCTAGGTACTTAGCACTTATATAAAAAGTATAGTAGGTACCTACCTATATTTTAAAAGAAAAACAGTTTAACAATTATTTTTGATTTAATTTTAAAAATATCTAACTTAAGTTAAAATGAAAGAAACGTACAGCGTATTATATAAATAAATAAGTACACTTATAAATTAATTAAAAATATAAAACTTAAATAATATATATTATATAAACCTTGCAAAATTGTTTCCCGAGTCCATCAAATTGTTTGTTGTAGTATTGCAGGATACTTTGAAAATCATTTTCAAGTTTAAAACAAAATACCGGTAAAATTGATAAAGAACATATACATTTATGTGCACTAAAGAAGAAATAATCAGCTGTCGATCAGCACGCAACGACAAAACAAGTACGACTGCGCGTTCATATTTCCAAGGTCCCAAGGTTCGTCCTAGATTGCCAAAAAACCTCTATACCCTCTCTTTCTCTCTCATGCCACTATCACTTCATACGCGCACTAAATAACCCGTTCATATTTCTATGTGGTGGGGTATCTGAATTGATTGTTCGTCAGCCGCATATGGTTATAAACACATATTATATAGAAACTGCCCCATTTTCTGGACGGGAAACAAAAAGCTCATTCCCACTATCTATATACAGTATACACACTAGCTAAGTACTGCCTTTTTAACAACTTGGATTGTATTTTATACACAACATAGAGTTCACTTCGTCGATAATACAAGTATTAACGATATTGTTGAAAATATATTGAATAGGATTTAATATTGAAAGTTTAAGAACCGTATACAATAGTTATCACACATTATACTTGGTTTACTCAAACTATAGTTATCAAAATTGTAAAATATATCCACTCTCTTCTTTTTTAACATACAGTTTTTAAAATATTTTTTTTTGTTTTTCATTAGGTAAAAAAAAAATATATACATAAAATCTTTTATAATAAGCTTATAGATATTAGTATTTTGAGAGAGAAGCCATCTACTGATAGCACTCTTATGGTGTATACATATTATGTTAAATAATTTATTTTCTACACAAATATACTATATAAATATAGGTTTATATCAAATTTCAAAACATTAATTCATAGTTTTGCATATAAAGTACGTATACTAATATATTACTACTATATCCACTGCACGATACAGCTAAGTACCCTTAAAATGATGGGTGCTATAGAAATAATGTTTTTAATAATAAATATTCATTAGCATATAAATTAATATTTTTAAAAAAAACACAACTATTGATTGTAATAATAAAGGGTGTTTAATTAATAATTATAAAAAAGAATAATAATAATTTTAGATGATACAGAAAAGCCTGCAATTTATCTATTGGTATTCGTTTATGTAAACATTTATCGTATGTAGATGATTCACCAAATATAGTACAGGCTCCCATTTTTATTTTTAAAATCAATTTATTCAAAATATAATTTTTGGAATTTTGAAAAATAATTATAAGAGTCATGTTTTCAAATAATACGATTTTTTATATTATGATAACTTCTTATTTGATATAAAAATCGTGATTCCAAAAATTAAATTAAATTATTAAATTAATAAATTAATAATTAAATGATAAACGAGGAGAGCATATTTGTTGAATCATCCTGTATATAGTCATTAATTCTTCTATATTACGTGCAGAATAATTATCTACTTATTAAACAAGAGACTTAAATATAAATATAGGGTAATTCATCACCAAGTGCAAGTATGCTCACCACGATTTTTTTTTATAATTCATCTGCACCAAACATAAAACTTAACCTAGCAGAAATAAAGCTAATTTTCGTATGAAAAAAAAGAAGTCGTATCATCACTATAGGACACTCCTTAAATAAAATTAAAATCCTAAGTATAAAGACTGTAGTATTTTAGATTAATAAAAATTTCAAAATAAAAACTTGAATACATTCATTACTAGAGGGTAAAACAAGAGTGAGGGTGAGCACTGGGCATGATTGATGAATCATCCTGTATATACATATCGACCTTGAGAAAAGTTCTACAACCATTTATCAGCCACAATAAAAACTATATAAACAATAATC